>JARHVA010002594.1:1922500-2120000 GCA_037957365.1 Torreya grandis | reverse complement strand
AATTTCTAATGAATTTCTTGTAAAAACATGCAAGAACATGAAATATTCATACCTCTCCAATTGTCTTGGGAGTTTTCCACTCCATGAGGTATTTTACATTTTACTTATACATCTTCAATACTCCTTTTTATATCACAAAACCAAGGTACAACAACTATGTCTTCATGAACACACATTTCTTGATATTGATTAATAACTTCTCCTTGTGTAACCTTCTCATGACCAAATGTAAATGATGGAGATGTTCTTCCTTACTATGACTATATATCAATATGTCATCCAAATAAACTAAAACAAAATTACTTATGAAAGGATTAATAAATTCATTCATGAGCCTCATGAATGTATTAGGTGCATTAGTAAGGCCAAATGGCATGACCAGCCCTTCATTGGTCTTGAAGGCTATTTTTTACTCATATCCATGCCTAATTTTGATTTGGTAGTATCCACTCTTAAGGTAAATACTATAGAAGTAGTTTGAACTATGAACTAGGAATTTGACTCAAGAGAGGTGATTGATATTGTGTTAGTGACAAAATGAACAAAGTAAATTGACAAACAACACACTAAACTAACACTTTCGTGCCTAGTTACTAGGGTGAGCTTAATATAAAAAAAAATGATAAACACAAATAAAAAATAAGGAAAAATAAGAAGCATTCACCTTATTTGGATGCTTCAAATGCTTTTGTAGTGGCTTGCTCAGCTTGTGCTCATGAAGTCTTCATCAAAGGAGGCTTGGCTATCTCTTCTTATCCTTTATACCTTTGGCTTTGGATTGTATTATAATAAATTTGGCATGGTAACACTAATTTCAATAGATTTTGGGATCCTTTTTACATTATAACTTTGCATTATCAAGACTTAAAATTCATGTGGCAAGGCCTCCTATTCATAGATTTTTACAAATGGGTAGAATCAACCTCAACCATCCATCTCAAGATTGAGATGTGTGGATAAGGATTAATATAATTATGTAATGAAAATACATAAATAGGATCATCAATATTTGGGATAAAAGAGCAATTAAGAGGCATGGAGGGCATTGATGAGGCATGGGAGCCATGAATCCTAATATTTGGGGCATTTATGGCCTAGGGATGTCTTTCCAAGAAATGAGGTCACCTGATGATGCATATATTCAATATTAATTTCAAAAAATAAGTATTCAAAAAGTTTCTATGTAATTATTAATTAGGATATAATTTGGTTTAATTATCTTGTAAGTATGATTAAGCACTTTGTGCACAAATTACTCAAATTGATCATAATGCCTTGTTATTGGCTCAAAATTTAACTAGATTAGAATTAGAAGTTGATTTCAAATGCAATGGATGATCCCATTTAGGATGTTACCAACACCAAATAACAAAGGCATGTGTCTTGTGTAAGAGATTTTATAGGAAAGAGCAATCTAGAGCACCTAGGTGCAAAATTGGCATTTTGACTCAGAATGATCTGATCAAAGTTAGTTGGCCCATAAATTGCATCACCCCATTTAATGATACTATAGATAAAATAGGCACTTGAATATATAAATTTCAAGTCATTTAATTCATTTTAGTGTTTCTAAGCCAAATTATGCACTTTGGTGGAAATTGGTAAAAACCCTAGCTTGAGGTTATCGATGATCAAATTTAGGTGTCTACAGTTTACCCCTATTTGGGAAGATGTTGAAAACCATAGGTAAAGCAATGTCTTCTCAAATAATGAGAAATGGCTCATATACCAAAAATAATATTATGACTGAAGAGCAAAGCTCCAAATGGTTTTTAGGAAGCCTGTGATGATGTCACCTCGAGGGAGTGGCCATCACATATGTGGATGGATGGTAGCATAAGAAGAAATAAGAATAAAGGTGGAATGAACCCATGGTTTAGATTAATCCAAATCATAAAATTATTGTATGCATTGATGTAAAAAAGATAATAATTTACCTAAAGATAGTTATAATCAGGAATAAAAGTTAAAATAATGATTTGTGCATAGGCAGTTATAATCATTAAGAGGACCTAGATTGGATAAAGATGAGTATGCCCCAATTAGGGATGATTATAAATCATAACTCAAGGATATAACCTAGAATATAGATTAAATATGAGTGGATGCAAAGTGGTAAAATAGATGAATAGAAGAATAAGATCGATTAGTGTGAATGATTTAGTTATACCTACCAATGAGGAGATGCTCATCCTGATTATCAATGATACAACTAGAATGGGTAATGGGTTGATTAGATCAAGATGGGATGGAAGGATTTACTAAGGTGCCATGGAGAAATTTTTGTGGCTCCATTGATTGTAGACCTTCCTAAAGCTAATTTTTGTTTTAACATGTGATGGTAGGCTTCATGATAGAATACCATGAAGACTTGGCCAAAATATGCATAAGGACTAACTCCTAATCCAATAAACACTCAAAAATAATACACTAATGATAAAAACCATGATGATAATATTAGCGTATGAATATGGATAGACTCAAGAATAAAGTGCTCAAGGAATCACCCATGAATGCATATAGACTGAGTCAAGGCAAAAGTGCTAAAAGAAAATAAATAGGTAAGAAAATAAACAAATAGAAAAAAAAACTTGAAATAAACAAATAAATAGAAAGCCTAAAAATAAAATCAAAAGAAAGCATCCTAACAATGACAATGCCCTAGTAAGGCAGATCGAGGATAACTAACTAGGCTTAGATAGGACAAATATTTTTATATTTTTGAAATGTTATGAATGTTTTTGGAATTTTTAGGTAACTTAACTCGTTAAATAATGACAAGATACCTACTCATAAAATGGTGATAGCATTCGGCTTAGGTTATTCATAAAATGGCAAGAGCGTATGGAACAGGGGACTAAGTTGACCTCAACATGAATTGAACATGACCCACATAGTCATAAAATGACCTCAATTCATAGTAATTCCATCCACACAAAATGTAGGAAAAAACCAACTAGGTCCCAACAAGTTGTCAAATCTGGCAAAGGACTAGTCAAATGAAATTGCAATGGCAAGGTGATGCATAAATACATGGTAAACAAGTACTGCCCCTAATTTTTCCATAGGCAGTGATAGCTAGGATATAATGACATAGTTCAATGATACTAATTTTCCCATATGTGGTTATAATTAGTAGCAAGACTGGTGAGACACTGATTTGCCCATAGGTGGTTATAATCAGGTCACATAAACAAACTTGATATAAGATGGAAAATGAAAGATATCTTACTAGATCAAATATCACACTACTTTCATAGACTATCATTGTAAACATGAATTTGATAAGAATTGAAACCTAATTGAAATCTCCTTGTAAAATTTTTAGGAAGAACCAAAGTAGCCAAGATAAAAAATAGGATTGGGTAGGATGACTAAAAATAGGTTTTGGTCTCGATAGGAATGGAATGGTTAGATGGCATAGTCTTGCTAAAGATAATGATGTTTTGATAAATTGGATAAAATGGTAAGAGGGTTTCCCCCAACTGATAAGGTGATTAGCTAGGATATGTGATAATGACAAAAGGATATGTAACAATGGCAATGACATGGTATTGTGAAAGAGTATGGTACATGTTTTTGGCCTAGGTGTAGTTTTTGATTCTATTATTCGTGGTGATAGGGAGATGCATGTCCTAATCAATAAATGATACAAATAGAATACTTGATCATGTTAATTTATAGCCCACACCTCATCTAAAAAATTTCTCTATCAAGAAATCAATGTAGATTTGGATTCCATGAATGTTGTTGTGATCTTCGTTAGTTATTGATTTTGATTCCTTCAAATTTGGAGACAACGTATCTTTGTATCCTATACAAAGGAAAGTGCAATCATGGATGGTAAATAGGGAAAAATAATGGATGGTAGGTTTATTTATGAAATGGAATGGTAGATGATAATGGAATGTGGAATGGTTGGGAAACAAATGAAGATCATGACATTCAGTCATACGTAATGTTATTGATTCTAGATTTGACATAAATTTGGTTATGGTGGGGTCAAAGACTTGTTCTCTCAATAGGACCACCATATTTATCTATTGTTTAGGCCTAAGAATAGATACCATCTAATTAGGCTATAGATAGGAAGCTATTTTTATTTGATCTTTGATTTTGTCTTCACCAAGCAGTGAAGAACTTTTGTGCTTAGCTATTAGTGCCTTGATGAGGTTTTCACCAATGAAGTTATCTTGATTGTCTTATAGTTCCTCTAAGAAGGTTTCACTAATGAACATTAGCTTTTAACTTTGATTTTATTCTAGTGCTTCTAAAAATGTTTCACTAGAAGATGTTGAGTTAGAACTTTGATCATATCCTAGTGCCTCTAAAAAGGTTTTACTAGGAGAGTGTTCTTCTACTACATGTATTTGGTCTTGGACTCCTTGATCTTCTTCAACTACTATGTCACCATGGATGTAGCTCAATAAAGTGTGATTATATTGATCCCAATCGATACTTGTGGGAGATGGAATGTCAATGACATAGCTATTTTGGTTGATGGTAACGGCATGTGAAACGATAATGGAATGGGGAGAGGATGCACAATCATTATAGAATATACTAGGATAAATTGTGTCGAAGCTGAAGTACTCATCCTCAAAAACTATAGAAGGATCACAAATTTATTCAAATTTATCTACAAGGCATGTTAACCAATGTTATAATTTCCATGAACATATTTTTTTTCTAAATATGATTCTAACTCAAGGGAATTTGAATTTGATGTTGAGACTAATGTTGATTTAGATTCTAATGGTAAATTTTATGTCAATTTAAGAATAGAACTTGACTCTAACTTTGACTCTTCATCTAATGGGTACTCTATTAAAATGATGTCTTGTTGAATATTTTGTTTTGGACAAGTAACGGCCTGTGATGGCATAATGGGCTCCATAAAAACTAGTTTGTCAGAGTGGGACTCCTCTAAGATGGGAAAAAGGTTAAGATACAACTCCTTAGAGATTGGCTTGTCAATAAGAGGATCTTAAAAAATAGGCATATGATCAACGTAATGATTTTTCCAAAGGTAGTTATAATCATTAAGAAGTGACTCAATAAAGACTGGATCATCAGTGTGAGACTCCTTGTTAACTAGTATAGGATCAATAGGTGATTCATCATAGGCTAACTTACCACAAGTGGTTGGTTCAATAAAAACATCTTGGATTGGTTCATTTTCTTTTCTTTGGTTTCCAATGAGTTAGAAAATACTAGTTTTGAACATGGCTTGGTCTTCAAATGATTGGATTAGTTGAGGTTTGGTTGGGATTTGTACTGGATGAGGAATGACTTATGGTTAGATAATGGTAGGGCATTAGAGAGCATGATTACTTTCATGATCCAAAGGATGAAGTCCTAAAATGTTAACAATAGGGTGTTATGGGGCTTGATTTCCCACACAAGAAAAAGAACTAGGTCCTGGGATGATAAAGGGGCATTGTGGAGTTGGATTGATCACTCAAGCCAAAGGATGAGGTCCTAGTATAGAAATGGTTTGGCATTGTGAAGCCTAATTGCTTACATAAACCAAAGGATGAGGTCTTGGTATGGGAATGGTGCAACATTGTGGTCTTGGAATAGAAATGGTATAATGTGGTGGAGCTTGATTACTCAAATAAGCCAAAGCATCCAAGTCTTCCTCATAAACCATATCATCCCAGTTGTGAGTTGGCTCATAAGCTAATTCTTGACTATGTTCCACGTACTGATTATTATAAAGAGGGTATGGATCCATATCCCCAAGAACATTATCTATATTTGGGTCTTCAAAGTCCTCCTCACAAGCCTGTTCATACCAATCCAGGTCTTGATTTGAATCTTGAGTTGGTTCATGACTTTGTTCCCATGAATGATTATTATGAGGTGGATAGAAATCTATCTCATAAACCATATTATCATCATTGGGGTCTTGACTAAAGACATAAAAGTCATTTTGTGCAGCCATTATATCATAAGTTGGATTATACATGAATCTACCATAGGTGTAGCTAGACATATCCACATAAATGATGAAATCTCTAAAAACAAAAAGGCTTCGAGTTCTACAAACTCCAAAAAAAACTATGTCCAAAGGATAAATGGTTTGAACTTGGTCTAACTTGGTTGAAAGTGGAGCTGTATCTTCAACATGGTTTGAAAATGGAGTTGTATCTCCAAAATGGTTTGTGATAAGAATTGGCATAAAAAAATATAACATCAAATGTCTAATGTAAAATTTCATACACACAAAAGGTCAAGCATCTAAATAAAAAATAGCATGTCAAAGGTCTAGGTCAAAGTGTTCCAAACAAGGTCTAAACTAGGAAAGGAAAAAGTTGAGTTACTAGGTCTTTTGTCCAAACATGGAGTCAAAAGCTAGGCTCAAAAAAACAAGCATATGCTAGGACTTTTGGCCAAACAACATCAAAATCTAGACTTGAAATAAATAAATGATGTGATTTGATTTAATTTAACAAGTTTGGAAACATCTTTGACATAGACCTGGCACACAGAATCAAATATAAACATGATCAGTTAGCATAAGGCATAAGACAAAAGGATCTTCAAAGAAAGACTATGTTTTCCCAAATAAAGACACAAATAATGATGAGGATAGGATCTAGATAAATAAACCATCAAGTGGTTTCAAATTTAGGTAATTGATTAACCAAATTTATGCAACCCAAAAGAGAAAGATCTGTGTATCAGCCCCATGAATTAAGGCCTCAAAAAAATCAATCAATATTTGAATCCAAACTTGGCAATGCTAATTGAAAACTCAACATTGAAAATTAGTATTTGACCAAACAAGCTAGATAAGATTCGACAACATGACAGTAAAAGACAAAGGTCTAAATGGTATACATAACATGGTTTGAAATAATGGTTCTAATACAACGTAAACTAGTCTTGAAATAAATTAAGCAGCTTAATGGCATAAGCATGCTCGACTGATGTGATCTATGTTATGTTTCAAAGACTCAAAATTATTAAAATGTTTTGACATGATTTGGGAAGCATAATACTACCCTCCTCAACTCAAATGACACACACACAAACAAGTTTAACAAAAATTTCAAGGTACAATTGTGGTGTAAAATAGTTAGCATACCCCCTCTTTAGACAAAAGAGTGATGTATAGATAAATTATTTTTGCCATGGATTTACAAACAAACAAACAAGTTTTAGTTTTAAAACATACCAAAAAAAAATGACCAAAATACTCTAAGTATAATCGTCCAAATCCTAGCAAGGGTATGGCAATGTGGGGTTGACTAAACTATCAAAATTTTGAATGTTTCTAGGGGAATCAATTACACAATGACTTTCACATCAAACAATGAAAAAAAAACCAAAAAATTGGGTGCTCATGGCATTGGCTAGTTATAAAAAGGTCTAGTCCTTTTTACAACCACTATATCCTTTTATTCACTCAGTGTAGTGCGATGTCCAAATGTAGATACATTCCATGTGCAACTCTAAGATGGAGCCAAATGAAGTCAGTGCTAGGAGATGAAACCCTAGGTCAAATTTTCCCTAAAGAACTCATGGGAGGTAATGATGTCCCCCTCGTAAGCCAAGTTTACATGAAATAAAGAAAGCATAAAATAGAAATACTTTAGGGTCATTGTCAAGGTCACCCAATACTTTTGCAAATTTTTGGGGAGTGATTTAGACGATGTTATTTCTATGCCTTGGAATAGGCAATTTTTAAATAAGGAAAGCACTTTTGATTCCAAAGGTTCCCTAAAAGGGACAAATGAAAGATCACACACATGACATCCTTCTATTTTCTAATTAAAAAATAACTAAACAACTATTGAATACAAAAAATTAGACAAGTGAGTTTAATTTAAAGCACCAATTTGAAAAATTAGGTGGTTTTATTCTTACCCCTTGGTCTTAATTTGTAAATTTGAAAGCTAACTACAAGATTTAATAAATAACACCCTAAATGATTTTCCTTTAAGCACCAAAATGAAAAGTTTGATTCATTTTAAAATACCCTAAAAGAAGTTTAAAAGGATCTATTTAATCATGCTTTGATGATTTTTCAAGTAAAACCTACAAAAAAAATGTTATGATGATGTTTAGCTGAGAATTACTTTTGAATATGAAACAACCAACTTATAAAAATGATCTCTTAGGTTTGTGTAAAAAAAACACAGTGATTGTCATTGGTTATACTAACTGATGATGCTTACACTAATCAGCAACGATGACGTTTATGCAGACTGATGATAGTTTTACTAACCAGTGATGGTTATGTAGACTGATGATGGTTTTACAAAATAGTGATGATTATGCTAACTGATGATGGTTATACTTAACCGATAATGGTTGAAAATGACCATTTGTGGTTTACTCAACCAACGACGGTTACTATGTAAACTTGTGATAAATAAAAATGGCAAAAAAAAGTTAGAAAATAAAATTATAAAAGTTTTAATGATCCAAATGAAGATTTTAAAGTTTCATAATGATCTTATTCATGTGTGGGATACGTTTAGTCCCATTGGGCGTGCCATTTGTGAACTAGAAATTTGACTCAAGAGAGGTGATTAGTATTATGTTAGTCCCAAAATGAAAACAAATTGATAAAAACACACTAAATAGTTTACATCTCTAGGCCTAGTTACTAGGGTGAGCTTAATAACAAAAACAAATGACAAACATAACCAAAAAAGTAAGGAAAAACAAGAATCCTTCACCTTCTTTAGATGCTTCAAATGCTTTTGTAGTGGCTTGCTCAGCTTGTGCTCATGAAGCCTTCATCAAAAGAGGCTTGGCTATCTCCTCTTCTCCTTTTTACCTTTGGCTTTGGATTGTATTATAATTAATTTGGCATGGTAACACTAATTTCAATAGCTTTTGGAATCATTTGTGCATTATAACTTTGCATTATCAAGAGTTAAAATTCATGTAGCAAGGCCTCCTATTTATAGATTTTTGCAAATGGGTCAAATCAACCTCAACCATCCATCTCAAGATTGAGATGTGTGGATAAGGATTAATATAATTATGTAATTAAAATTCATAAATAGGATCATCAATATTTGGTATAAAAGAGAAATTAAGAGGCATGGAGGGCATTGATGAGGCATGGGAGGCATGAATCCTAATATTTGTGGCATTTATAGCCTAGGGATGTCTTTCCAAGAAATGAGGTCACTTGATGATGCATATATTCAATATTAATTTGAAAAAATAATTATTCAACAATTTTCCATGGAATTATTAATTAGTCTCTAATTTTTTTAATTAGATCTTAAGTATGATTAAGCACTTTTTGCACAAATCACTCAAATTGATCAGAATGCCTTATTATTGGCTCAAAATTTGACTATATTGGAATTAGAATTCAATGTCAGATGTGTTGGATCTGTTATCATATTTATGATGTTACCAACACTAAATAAACATGCACATGTCTCATGTAAGAGATTTTATAGGAAAGAGCAATCTAGAGCACCCAGGTGTAAAAATGGCATTTTGACTTGAAATGATCTGATCAAAGTTAGCTGGACCGTAAAATGCATTTCCATAATTAATGATACTCTAGCCAAAATTAGCACTTGATTATATCAATTTCAAATCATTTAATGCAGTTTAGTGTTTTTAAGCCAAATTGTGCACTTTGGTGGAAATTGGTCAAAAGCTTGGTTGGAGGTTATCGATGGCCAGATTTAGGTGTCTACATGAACCACTCAAAAAATCCATCAAGTCTTCTATTATTAGGAGTGGAAATCTGTACCTTATAGTGATTTTTTTATCACTCTTTAATTGATGCACATCCTCTAATTTCTTTCCTTCTTAGGCATTAACACCATTGACACTACACATAGGTTAAGACTCTCCTTAACTAGCCCTTTATCTAATAATTCTTGAACTTGATTTTTAATCTCAATATTTTATTGAGGTGTCATCTTATAGGTAGCCTTCTTAGGTAAGATTTATCCTATAATGAAGTCAATGTGATGATTGTTTTTTATTATTGGTGGTAGCTCACTAGGCAGTTCATCAATTATGATATCAACATAGTTCTTGAGTACATCTTTCACTTCTTGTGGCAATTCATTCACCTTTGTAGCTATTATAACTATTCTAGGCTTGAGCACCACTATAAATACTATCTATTATTCTCAAATATCATTCACAAAATACTTTTCACTTACCACCATTATACTTGAACCAACTTTTTGATCACCATCTTCTTATTTCATAGGAAACAAGGTATGGCTTATGCCATCCTTATCCAAAGTGTAAACATTTATTCTTCCATCATGTGATCTCTTTTTATCATATGTCCAAGGCCTTCCAAGGAGTACATGTCACATGTCCATTGGTATGATGTCACAAAGAAATTTGTCTTTATAACTCCCAATTTGAAATTCTACCCAACATTGTTCATTAACCAACACATTATTCCCTTTTTATAGTCATGAGACTTTATAGGGAGTGAGATGAGGTATCCTTGTTAACTTTAGTTTAATCATAATCTCAACTAAAAATAAGTTATCCATGATACTTGAATAAATTACTCCTTTAAAACATTTATCTTATAACTTATAGGATGTCTTGAAAAGTGTCTTTCTTTGTGTAGGTTCCTTCTCTTTGGGTGTCTCAATCATCACCCTTCTCATAATCAATGATTTAGTTACCTCAAGTTCTTCCACATGAGATGGAGAATTGATACTCTCCTATTCTATTGCTTGAACAATGTGTTTTATATTATTAGTTATATATATTATAGTTTTTTGACCTTTTGGACACTCCCAAAATCCATGTCCTACAAAATTATTACACTTAAATCACTTACCTGTGAAGCCACTAGATCTTCTTCCTCTTGATGGCCTTCTACCTCTAAATACACATCTTGAAGTAAAGGACTATTTTATGAATTGCTATCTTATCCTTAGTTTCTTGGTGAATTATGTCTACCTCCTACTGACCCCTTCCTCTATAACTTCTACCTCTTCCTCTACTTTGTTGTGTTTTCCTTCTATTAATCTTGGCTTCAACTTTCAATGAAAATTGATAACACTCTTCAAGAGTTCTAGGGATAACTAGGTTTAGTTCACTTTATAAATTATATCTCAACCCTATAAGATATATACCAACCCTTTTTTTATCCTTTTCTATATGTCCTGATCTGATAACTAGCTTATAAAACTCTTTTGTATATTCCTTGACACTCATTTCTTCTTTTTTAAATTTTTTTCAACATTTTGAAAAGATTTGTTTCATAATCACTTAGAAATAATTTACACTTAAACTTGGATACCATCATATCCCAAGAATTCATGTTTTTCTTACCCTTATTTCGTATTTATTCTTAGATGAAATCCTACGAAAGGGATGCATAACTTTTCATATTTGTGCAAGCAAACTTCACCTAGTTCTCCTCTGGAACACTTTCATAGTCAAAGTATTTATCGAGTTATAAATAATAGTTAATGAGTTATTATCCATAAAAAATTATTGAATATATGTGAATTTACACTTTTGGTTTATACCTATGTTTCATTACTACCTTTAGTATTCTTTTTAGACCTTATTCATCACGATCTCCAACTTCTTCACCTTCTTCTTCTAGCTCTTGGATTTCTCCCTCTCTATCACTGTCATCTCATGTTATGAATCCCCTTATTTGAATAGCCTCTATTTTTTTAAGTATGAAATCAAAACCAATATTTAGGTTATACGATTCCTCCAACATAGTTTGAATGTTGGCTCTATTCCTTCTAGGTGGTATCTTCTTTTCAAGCTATCCAACCAAAACTCACTCTGCAGGCTAACTGACCAACACACAACCAATTCAATCTTGTTATCTAATATTTTATAACTTATTTAAATCTCCCTCAGGTTTCAAACCTGATCTGATACCAAACTTATGCAAAGGAGTTAGTCAAAACAACCAAAAGACAATCTTACCTTCTTGAACTGAGCTCTGGTAGCCCATTTGAGGCACTAGTTTCAATGTTATGATCAATATATAATGTTAAATACTAAAAAATGTGATATAAATATTCAAAATATTATCCTTTATTAAATTTTAAAATTTTATTTTCTACCTATCAATGGAAGGTTCTTTATTTTTAAGGTTTTAGTGTTTTTAGGCATTTTCTCGTAACCCTATTGAAGCAATTTTTAAAGACCATTTTTTTACCACACAGGGTTTCACATGAAATTAATGTAATTTTAAGATACCCATTAAGTTTTCAAATATACACACCAATTTTTGGATTCTAACTCTCTCAACAAGTACAAAATTTTAACCCTTCTTTTTAGCAATTAAGTCTCTTATTTGGTCTCTTAGGCCTATAATGGTAATTTGGCTCTTAGAGGATCCACACATGCAAAAATTCAAATATTGATTCACATATAAAACAAAAAATACATAAATCATACCAATTTTTAATCTTTTTTTCAACTCTTAGATACCAAAACCATGAAATGGCTTCCGCCCTTCTCTAACTCCCTTACATAGGCCGAGTAGGAGTAATTTTGAGTTTCAAGAAACAAAATGAAGTTTTAATGGCTGATTAAAATTTTAAAATTAATTTTAAAACATTATTAACACTCATTAAATTATAAATTTACCTATTAAATGAAAAAAGTATCCAAGATTAACAAATTTGACCTGTGGGATGTCTTCTTGTGAGGCCTATTTCGGCTTATTTGGGCAAAATTATGAACCTTGATAAAATTTTAGTATTTTCTTGTGTTTTAAATATTTAAACACTTAATTTACCATTAAATAAACCTTATCATTTTCCTTCCATTTCAAATCAATCTAAATTGAATGCAAATTTTATACTTTAAGACTCGGCTTGCTATAACAAGACATACTATAACACAAAATTTTCCAAACTGATGTTTGCTCACTTTCCTATAAAATTAATGGATATTGAATATAAATTTTAAAATATAGAATCAAAAAAATATATTCAATATTACATATATTTCCTTGAGACAAAGAAACACATCAAAACCTAGAATTTTGAATTGAAGAGAATTTAACTTTGTGAATACACAAATGTATGAGACAGTCTTCTTAGTTTGTAATTGTCATCTTATTCTCACATCTTGAAGACTTAAAAAAATTTATATTCCCATTTAAATTATTATTTAAATCCATATTTACAAAACATTATATATGTCTTACAACTTCTCTAACTACTCAAGAACCTACCAATGTAGGTCTTGTATAAACTTGCAAAGTATCGGTTTAACAAGAATTTTGACTAACATATTAAAATATGAGATTAAAGATTTATAAAACACTATAAGACTAATTTATAATATATATAAACCTAAAACCACTATAACAATTCATGATAAACATTAAAATTTACTAAAAGTCTCCAAAACTAAACATAGCTTATTCAAAAATTTGAATTTGAATTTTGGTGGGAAAATGCCAAATCCAAATTCTAGACTTCCTAAGCTAATATAAACACTTTTAAATGATTATAATGTGTTATATTACCCATAAAAAATTTATTAATATCCAAAAAACTTATATGACCTCTAAAACAACTTGATCAAACCAAAAATGAGCAAAAATAAAGTAAAATTCAACCTTGGAGTGATGCTTCTACACCATATGAGCCATTAAATTTCATGAATATATTTTATGGGATATATAATTGTGATTAATTAGTCTTTTTAAGCCAAACCATTAAAAAAATAGAGTTCCTAAATCATTTGATGATGAAAACTCATAGTCTTTCCAAATTGTTTTGAGTATATTATCTATGGTAAAAAAATGGTTTCTCTTTAGTGTTCCCCTACTTTACATCACCTATTTTTTTGTGGTTGATGGATAAAAAAAATTCTAAGTCACCACCCCATATTTTTAAATCATATTATTTATCTATTTCATACATTCTAATATTGTGAAAACATTGGAGTTCAAAGATTTAAAATGATAACACCTAGAAAATCAACCAAGTTTTACATTTGAACCATCTCGACATGAATATTAGCTACATATTTGGATTTTCAAGATAATATTATTATCTTAATTTTTTTTTATTATTATTACTTATGTAGTTATGTTTGATTTTCTTAACTTTTAACTAGTTATACTTTGGTTTTCTAGACCTAGTTTATCATTTCCCTTATGACCATTTAGACCCATCCTATCACCATTCTCATTGGTAACTCCATATCCTAACATTTTTAACTCATTTTCATATGCTTGCATTACATTTTTATTACTCAATATATATATGGGTTATCCAATTCCAATGAAACTCTATCTATAAACTATGCCCCCAGTCTGAAAGATAATATCTAAAATCAACTCTATGCTACAATATCCCACCCATATATAGATAGTGGGCCCTATCTATATATAGTATATGGGGTGCTCGGCCAACAACAACAATGAAATGTAACCATTACTTGTATATTTAATTTTAGGGTTATCATAAGTATCTTTTGTACTCACCATGATCGATTATAAGTTATATTCATGCATCCATATCAAATAGAAAAGTGTGTTAAGGTGTGTATAAGTAAATTTAAAACATTATAATTATTTCATTATTCTTATTTACTTTGGTTTTGCTACTATGTTTTTCACTAAAAAACATGACTTGCTACACTATTGTGATGAGATGTGATCTTTGGGTGGGGAGTAGGGTTAAGGGGTAGGTGGGGCGATGTGACTAACATATGCATACAGCTTAGTTTTAGTTACTAATACTTTATTTTGTAGTATTATTCAACAAATTAATATGTCTGAGTGTACATACTAAGGAGTGCATTTAGATCAATGTGATTTTTATTACATTTAATTTGTGATAGATTATGCCATGCATTAACATTTCAAGTAAAACATTTATATAATCATGACATCATCCTATCTTGTACTTATAGTTTCTCATTCCCCATTATACTCCTATATTTCCTTTGTTTTATTTTATCTAATGTCATCGACTAGGTTAATAACATTTTTTTTCTTTGGAAATATTTATACATGATCATTTGAACCAATGATGCTAGTTAAATACTATTTTTGACTTTTAGGTTTTGGATCTTTATTTATGGATTTTTTTTTTGTCATTTCTCAAGATAAGACATATAATATTTTATGATTACACACAAAAATCCACCTTATCATTAATAATAACATGAATTAGGGATAATAATCTTACGCTAAGAAATGATAAGTTAGCACAAGGTCTTTGAAGATATCAAGGACATGAGTTGAACTAGGAAGGTTTACCAAATTTTTTAAGTACCTAAACTTGGTCTATTTAGTTCTTCTATTATATACCTTAGATTCACCTACAAAAATATCTCACAAAATGCTATAATCCAAGAAGGATATTGATTTAATATAAATTTAACCCAAGGAAAGTATCTTTGATCTTATACTCTTTAATTTTTTACTTTGGTTAGTGTTACTAATTTTTTGTTTTCATGTTCATCCATGTATATATTAGCATATTCTTGTTAGGTCATAGTTATATTCTACATTATTGTTATTACACAGCTCTTTATTATTCCCTATGGTACCATTACTTTATATTTCAACCTTTAAATAGTTAAAACTCTTGCTTCAACATATATTACCACCCCTAAATTAGTTATAGATTTTGCTTCAACATATAATGACATAATCATTACCTTATAGCTCATACAACTCTCTTATAATTTATTTTCCTATTTACACCTCCTTTATTTCTCTTATAACTCTTGATTTAGTATCTAATGACACCTTAGATCTAGTTAGGCTCTTTACCTTACAATTCATTAGAGATTGTTTATGTAGATTCCCATTTTAGGTCCATTACAACATTTTCACATACAATCTTTGTATATAGACCCAAAATAAATTATGAATTGGCATGTTGTGTGTGCATTTGATATAGAATGGTCTTCTAAATTTTCTTATTTTATAAGATTCTTATATTAGATATTATTTTAGACTTACATATAAAATCCACCATGACCTTCCTAATTGACCCACTTATGTTGAAACCCACATTGCTAATTTACTCAACTTTGATATAGTTGTTGATTTATAGGTTTAATTTTATCTAAACTAAAAACACTAAAAACTAATATCTAAGATCTATATAATAATACATGATGATGAGATGATAATCCCTACAAGCCACTTATGTTTCATGAAATTTTAAGAAAATATAAAGTGTGTCTGTAGTTTGTCTACAAGAATGAACTAATTAAATTAAAATTTTCACATTCCCATCCATAGTAAATTTATGAAATTTCATCAAAACATGTGTTGAATCCAACTAATTATGTGAGAAAATAATGTGTTAAACATCTTTGTAGAAAAATTGTTAGTTCAAAAACATTCATTAAATTATTGACATCATGTCTAAAATATGAATATATTGTAGAGCATTATAAATATAGGGATTTATATCCATTTATATGGGAAGGGAATTTACAAGACTAGTTGAAAGTGAATTTATAAAAATATCCCTTCTTTTGACATTTTTACAATTATTTATACATCTAACTATGACACATGATATTTAGGCTCTAAATTTTATTTTCTAGAGTTTTTTAATTGTACTTTTGGGAGGGGCTCATGATGCTTATAAGTCACACAAAGGATATGTCCCATTAAATGCGGTCAACCTAACATATCAATTATAATTTACCCAACATTTTTAATACAATCAGTATGGCCCATTGAATGTAGTTAGTGGGTGAAAATACATAATAAAAAATGTATACATGTTTTTCCTTCCCAAAATATGCATGCATTATTAATATATATTTTTTCATGATGATTTTATTGACTTTATAAGTCACCCTAGTTAGTGCAGGACTTACTGAGATTGTAAGAGGAGTTGCACACCTGCAGGATCTCAAGTGCTCAAGCTAAATGTGTATAGGCATTATTTATCCATGCTTGCACCCAAGACAGTCAAGTGCAAGTCTATGAATTAGAAAAGTGATGGTTTATTCCCACTAAGAGTCCTCAATGTGCACCTCAACATAAGATCCTTCATCACACAATCTAAAAGGCATAAAATCCCAAAAATGTGGTTCCCCAAGTTTCAAAAGGATAATTAAAAAGAAAGCATAGGGAGTGGTTATAAGTCAAGAAGAGCATGTTAAATACCTTAAGCCTCCCCACACAAGCTTATTCAAAGACCTCCCCATGCTTATCTAATAAGTTTTTGTACTAGTACATAGGACTTTACATCTACAACCCATCACTATGTGATGCTTAATCTAAAGGCCACACCTTGTACTCTTTGTGAGACTCACGTACACACCTTATCATGATAACAATTCCAAATAAATGACATGTGCATGGTACAATGTATGTAGCCTACATAATAAAGGACATGTGCCAAGTCTTTCATTACACACAATGATGATGTAACATGTAAAAGGGGAGCTTGCATAGTAATTGACAAGTGGCAATATAATATAAAGAGGTAGTTGAAAACAATTGAATAGAGCTCAAGGCCTTATTAGAACAAGTAAATGCATAAGCAACCACCAGACATTGGGATATGAGTACACACCAATTGATGACCTTTTTAGATAAATATTTTATTCTTCTATGCACATGTGTACCCTAGCCAAATCCTACCACCAACTCTAGATCTGATCTTCCAGACATAATTAAAAGTCATGGTCACGGCATTGCAAAGGAATTAAATTTACACCTATCGCCCCAGGTGGCATATTTATTGTAAAATAGGCTTATTCACTATTAAATTCTGATTCTTCACTTGTAAAAGGGTCAATGTTTTTAGAAACCTCACACTTTTGAAATTTTCCCTCCAAGATCACTTGTATTGGCTAAATCTTATAGACTAATGAGAATTAAGTTCACCTTTTCCCGTTCTTTAGATGTTCTATGTGCTACTTATGTTTGTTGATCCTTGTTTATAGGTGATGTTTTTCCCTTTTGCCTTTGTCCATTCCCTACACCTCCTCATTGAATTCAAACTCACTTTAAGGTCATATTCTATGCATACTTAGGTTTTCATAGGTATTGTATTTGGATAACCTTCATCCCTCTCAATGTTGCATTGTGTTCATGCACCTCTATGCAAAATAATTATGCATTTGAAGCATCCTTAGTGCAATCTATGTAGATACATCTTGTTATCAAAGGTTTGTAATTTGTTTATGGCAGTAAGAATGCTCACAACATTCTAGGTGTATCACCTCTTTTACTTTTAGCATCTCTTACCTTTTCCCTCCCCTTTTCCATCAAAATTGTAGGTATAAGCTAGCAGTAGATTTACCTTTTTACTCTTTAGGCCTACATTCTAATCTTCAACTAGGTGTATTTAGAATAGAAATGATATTGACTACTCTAGAGGCTCATCCTAAGGAGCAAAAGGGTCCTACACATTGGGGGCATTCCCATTATTATGACAAGATAAACCAATGCTAGCACATGTAGTTGAGTAGTAATCCTTACTCACCCAGTGCCATAAACTCATGTACCCTGTGCAATGCCTTCATGCTCAATGCCCACCTCAAATCTCCCCATATTACTAAACATCCTTGAGTGCATGTTTTGAATGATAATAGTTTCTAGCACACTCGGTGGGTCCAACATTTGAATAAGGAGCTAAGGAATTGGTGTTATCTTTAGCTAAAAAGTGTATCAAACACAAATTAGGATCACCTGGTGACTTCAAACATCTCTAGTTAGTAAATATCAATCCCCTATCTACATGCCAATAAAAACAAGATCATCTACAAGAGGCATTGATTTCCATTTCACTAAGATTCTAGATCCATCTAGGATAAGGAGAGTTAGAGTATCTTTATCCCCTATCAAAAGGAGCAATGTAATGCAATCATCCCCTAGGGCATAGTCCACCCCTCCATTTGGAAGGTTCTCCATGCCTAGAAGATGCCTATTCCCTATCCCATTCATAGTTATACCTAGGAATCAAGTGTTTTTTCCTTTCAATGGATGTATTCTATTAGTTCTTACACAGTATGATGATATTTCGGTGCTAGCCCTCAAAATTTTGTCATATTTCACATGTAAAAATTGAACCTTCTATATGGATCACATTCAAGATATTTTAAATATCTACTCAGTGCACCATGTCACTGAAGATAATGTCATGTTCAGGTTACTTACTCATTAAATGGAAAATACCTTCAGTGGTATCGAGTCCTAAGACCAAATTCTATTCACACTAGGACAAACTTGGCAAAAATTTATGTAAGCAATTCAAAGATTAGAGTGATTACTTGTCCCTAATAGAGTAGCTCATGACCATAAAATGATCCTCACATGAGATGATGGTTGACTTCAACTTCAAATTTTAGAAGGTTTGGGATAAAATCCCACCTTTGTGTAAGCCATTTCCTAACACTATATTTTTATATTTTTTAAAGGCTCTTAACAGTGATATAAAGGTGATGATTCATTCCATGGGAGGCATAGTCCTCTCTGATGCCTATGAAGTTATGCATGCATAAAAAAATTTAGTCCAAGTAGGAAATATTACACCTAGACCCCTTTATGCCTATATTTGTGTATCCTCTTCATAATCAATAAAATGTGCAAACTATGCTAGTGCATATCCCACTATGACAAGCCCACCTACTTCATCCACTATCTCTTCTAATGAATTACACAAAGTGAAATCACTACTACAAATTTTTGGGAATGAACTTTTTGCTTTCAAAAGGTAGCAAGTGTAGTATCATAGATCTTACCAACTTTTCCCTCAATAGAACTAATTAAACAGACCTCCCTACCAAGGTGGTGCATAAACTCAAAATCAAATCATATATAAAAAAGTGCCTTATGCATAAAATGTTGATGTTACTAGTAATTCTAGAGCCCTTGTCCCAATAAAGAACAACCTAACACATGATTCTAAATGTTACTTCCCATGTAGCCAACCACATGATCAAGCTATATATACAAATACAGTCATGAACTAAGCACTAATGGTGTAAGTTTTAACTCAATCATAAGAGAAAACAAGTAGTACAAATTGACATATGGGAGAAGTCCAAACACCATCTCAGCCACAATATGCGTCTATTTTTGTCAATTAGCAAGAAGAGGACTTTAAATATGTAAATCAAGGTAACACATCGAGTAAGGAAGCACTCTAGTTGATTTCAAAATGAGATTTCAAAAGAGAGATATAGAAGAGGTCATACCAACTACCACATCCTTTCCTTCTACACCCCAAGACACTCATGAAGGTGTGCAAGCTAAGGTACCCATATAACCTTTGCACCCAAGAAAAGTTGCATAGGAGGAAGGACTACCTTAAACTAGCATACCAACACTCTAAGAGATCATTCCCTCAAGGCCACCACCCAAAGGATATCAAGTTCCCTTCAACATAGTAGAGAATATAAAGAAGATGGACCTCAATGTAACTATGTCGAATGCACTCACTATTCCATCTCAATGAAATTTATTACAAGATGCATTGAAAGGATTTCAAGAATGTATGGCATCCCAACTATCACCCATCACTTCTATAAGTCTACGCCAACCAAAAATAGAAGAAATATAGATACATAATGGTAATAATCCACCTCCATTTTATGTCTCCTTAATCATCAGCTAGCATTTGGTACATAACGGCATGATTGATTTAATCATAAGTAGCTTGATGATGCTGAAAAAGATCATGAATACATTAGGAATTGTGTATTACCCTATTTCAAAAGTAGTGGTCCAACTCGATGGCATGATGATTAAAGTTGTAGAGGTCACAAAATATTTGAATCTTACACTACATGCATGCCCAAGAATTTCCATTACATATGACATCATAGTCATTAACTTACCCCTGTAATTCACCATCTGCCTCTCTTGAGACTTCTTGGAAAAGATGGGTGGGTATTTGTCTTTAAACTAGTCATATATGTTATTGAGAACTAAATATGGGATAGAATTTACCATAATGGTAAAGCCTATTTTAAAGAGCCATGTTGAGCCATACTCTCCCAACCTAATTGATCAAAATTGTGTAATGTTTGATCAAGAAGAGAATCTAATTCTTCATTAGTTTGTGACAACACTAGATGAGATCTTACATGACCTGCTAGATAAATGGGCCTGTGAACATTTTGGGTGTGATCCATATGACAATGTGGAGATAGGGTTAGGCACATATTAAATTATAGAAGAGAATATTACATTGCCAAAGCTCATAGAGTCATGCAAGAAGCCTAAAGGTATGTGGTAATTATACTTTGATGACTCCCATAGTAATAATAGAGTAGGATCTGGTATTATGTTGGTCTCACCCCAAAAAGAGAAATACATCCATATATTTAGACTATAGTTTGCTTGCAAAAACAATGTTGTTGAGTATGAAGTGTTAATCCAAGGCCTTCATCTTGCATGAAAGAAAGGAGTTAAGGAACAATAAGAATTATGTGATAGTGAACTAGTTGTTAACTAGGTTAAAGCATAGAGCATGACTAATAATGGCTTGATAAAAGATTACAAGCATAGAGTGTGGGATATTATTGAAGGCTTCACTATATTCAACATCATTACCATACCAAGAGTGAAAAATGTCGATGCAGATAGGCTTTTGACCATATGCACATAATATAACATCCTGCACGATATAATGAAAGAGTCTGAATAGTTTGTCGAACTCATGGTCAAACCAATAGTCCCTGATAATATGGACAATTGGTAAGTATTCAAGAATGATGAATAAATTATCAGGTTTCTATAAGATGAGGTAAAGTTTTTCACCTTCAACCAAACACTAATATAGGCTCAATATGAATATCAAGTTAGCTAACTAAAGGGAAAAAATCTACGAAAGGGGTTATTCACAATATAAAACATATTCAATCCTAATGAATAATTCAAAAGAGAGAGACACAACATGACTGTAAAGAAGGATACCTCTACGCCTATAATTATTTTTGAAGGGATGATTATAAAAGTTGGTAGGGTATGTTCCCCACCAAAAATTAAGATCTTTATTCAACTCATTAGAAGGTCTGATGATATCTTTGAATGGAGCTATAAAGACCTAAGAGGCTTTGATCCAAGATTAGCACATAACATAATTGAGATATACCCTGATGTGCAGCCCATGTGCCAAAAGTAGAAATCCATTAAACAAAAGATAGAACCATTGATGTGCAAGGAACTCTCAAAAGTCATTAAAACTAGTATAATACTTCCAATCAAATATTCTTCATGGTTTGCCAACTTGGTACCTATGTAGAAAAAGAGCAGGGAGATATGTCTTTGTGCAGACTTTAGAAACCTAAACAAGGCTTCTCTCAAATACCACTACCCTCTCCCACCAATGGAGTAAATTTTGTAGATGGTCATAACATAGAAATATTTTCACTATTGGATGGTTATTCAAGCTATAACCAAATCCTCATGTTGGAATGTGACTATTACAAAACTACATTCACTGTAAAGTGGGGAACCTTTACATACCAGTGCATGTCATTTGGTCTAAAAAATGTAGGTGCAACCTTCTATAGAGATATGGATATGACATTTAAGGAGCTCATTAACACAATAATCTTGGTATACCTTGATGATATAATTATTTTATCTAAGCATGCAGAAGATCATTTATGCCATCTAGAGTAAGTCTTTTAAAGGTGTTAAGAGTTTAGGATATCTCTAAACCCTAACAAATGCATCTTTGTAGTTCATGAAGGTAGCTCCTAGGGAATATTTTTTCCAAGGAGGTATTTTTAATTGATCTAGAATGAGTCAAGGTGATATTGTCTCTTCCTCTTTTAATCCACAAGAAAAGTCTCTAGATCTTATTGGGGAGAATCAAATTTTTGAGAAGGTTCATGTCTGGTTTCACCATCCTAGCTAAACCCCTCACTATGATGTTAATGAAAAACGTTACATTTAGTTAGACACACAAGGGTAAGAAATTTTTTGAGGCCATCAATCGCACCATCTTGCAATCTCTGACCTTGATCAACCCATATTACAACAAGGATTTTATCCTTTATGCATTTCGTAGAGTTGAAGGCATCTTGACCATCCTTATGTAGTAGATCAAGAATCATCTAGAAAAACCAATTTCATTCGTCAAAAAGGCACTGAAGGATTATGAGTTGTGTTATAGCTTCATAGAGAGTCATACCTTCATAGTTGTGAAAGCACTCAACAAATTCATACGTATGCTTTAAAACAACAAAATTTAACTCATGGTAGTGCACATGAGCGTCAAATATTTTTTGATCATTAAGGACATTAGTGAGAAAAGGGATAGCTAGATCATAAAGGTGATGGAATAATATGTCAACATCTAGGTCACCAAGCTAGTACAAGGAAAGGGACTCTATGAGAAATTGGCCAAAGTGGCAAAATCGAAGGATAGTATGGTCTTAGTGTCATACAAAGGAGAGCACACAAGCCTAGAAGCCTCAAATGACTACATGAAAGACATGAGATCCTTATTTCTACACAACATATATCATCCTAACCTCAATAAAGCTAAGTGCAGACATTTTATACTACGGTCCATCCCCTATGTTCTTGTAGAGGGTGATTTTTTTGAAAGGATCTCAATGGAGTCCTCTTGAGGTCCATGAAACTAAAAAAGGTAAATAAAATTCTTCAAAAGTTACATGATAGTCCTAAAAGAGGCCATTATTATCGCAAGACCACTATCACAAAGATCATGTGAGCCAAATATTATTGGCTAACTTGTTTAAAGATTCACATGCATATGTGTGAGATTGTAATAAATGTGCCTTATTCATAAGTAAGCAAAGGCAAGTAACCTTACCATTGCACCCAATTCAAGTTGATCAACATTTTATGAAATGAGGCCTAGATTTAATAGGCATGATTAACCCATCATCAAGTGATAGTAACAAATAGATCCTCACAGCCATCAACTATTTCACAAGGTGGATAGAAGCAATTGTGCTCAAGGAGGTTAATGAGACATCCATCCTCAACTTATACGAAGGCATTGTAAGATTTATTTTCCCCAACATAATTATCTTTGATAATGTGTTGGTCTTCCTTGGAACCAAGATCAGTGAATGGGCCATCAAGCATGATGTCTATTTGAGTGCCTCATCAAATTATTACCCACAAGGTAATGGTCTAGATGAGTCCATGAACAAGAGCTTGATTCACATCATAAAGAGGACTCTAGAGGATAATCAGTGAGCTTGGTATACTATGATCATAACCACAATTTGGGCTGATCGAATCACACCCAAGAAAGTGTTATTAAATTTTCCTTTCATGTTAGTCTATGGAAGGGAAGACAGATTACCAGTGTCCCTTAAGTTTCCTTCATTAGAACTCACGCATCAATTGAAGATACTCACTAATAATACCCTCATAGTAATATTAACCAATCTAATGGATCTTGAATAAATTAGATCATAAGATGCACACACCATGGAAATATAATAGGCATAAACCAAGAGGGTCTTTGGAAAAAAATTCAATGATAGAAGTTTCCAAGAGGGAGACCTAGTGCTCAAATAGGATGCAGACAGAGTGAAAACTAGAAGGCACACTAATTTTGATGTGATATAGAGTGGTCCATATACCATAGCCAGCTAAAATCCATCCAACACCTTCCAAATTTCTAAAATTAATGGGGAAGATTTGCCCATCTTAGTCAATAGTATTCATCTCAAGCACTACCTCCATTGATTTTTTTGTATAAATTGTAAATAAATAAATTATATGTTTTTATTCCTCTAAGAAACTTTGCACATTATAATCTTAGATTAGGTATTTATCCTCTAAGCATATTTAATGTAGTTTTTTTTCCAAGTGATTCTCAATTCATTCTAAAGTGAAAGGAATCAGAAGCTCATGTTCTTGTTTTGCATAGCTAGTGCAAATTAAAAGCCTCGATTATTTTGCATAGTTCTTGTTTTGCATAGCTAGTGCATTTACAAGTGAAAGGAATTAGAAGTTCAAAAGAATCTATTCCTAATGGATCACTTGAAGGCTATTATATTCTCACTTAGTAGGAAATCATCTTGTAGAGGTCACCATAAGTGTTGATGTTCTAAGTCACCCTGATCGGTGTAAGACTTGCCAAGAACACAAGAGGAATTATGCACATGTGGGATCTCAGGCACTCAAGCTATATGTGTGTAGGAATTATTTAGATATTCATATACCCATAATATTCAAGCATAGGTTTGCATAGTATCAAAGTGATAGTTCATGCCCACTAAGAGTCCTTGATGTACACCCCAACACAAGATCCTTCATCACATAATCCAAAAGGTGCACAAGCTCAAAGATGTATCTCCCAAATTTATAGAAGGCTAATTAAAGGTAAAGTGTAGGGAGTGGTTACAAGTTACAAAGAATGTGTTGAAGACCTTCAACCTCCATGTGTAATATTATTCAAATACCTCCTCATGCTTATCTAATAAGGTTCCTTACTAGCACACAAGACTTTACATTTATGCCCCATCACTACACGAAACTGTAATATAAAGGTCATGCATTGCACTCTTCATGATAATTTCATGTGTACCTTGGCATGAGAACAAGTATAAATCAATGGTGTTTGTATGGTTTGATGTACATAGCTTATAGAATAAAGGACTCACACCAAGTCTTTCATTTTACATAGTGATGATATGGCATGCAAAAGGGGAGCTTGTGTATCAATTGACAAGTGGAAAAACAATATAAATAGGTAGTTAAAGGCAATTGAGTCAATTTCAAGGCATTTTTAGAATAATTAAATGCATAAGCAGCCACCAGACATTGGGATATGAGTACATGCCATCAGCTGACCTTGTCAAGGAAATATTCCATTCTTTTATGCACATGTGTACCCTAGTTGAATCATACCACCAACTCCATATTTGATTTACCAAATAGAATTAAAAGTCATGGCCATGGTGCCATAAAGGAATTAATGCTACACCTATCACCCTAGGTGGCACATTTATTTTAAAATAAGCTTATTCACTATAAAAACTTGATTCTTCACTTTTATAAGGATTGACATTTTTATCAACCTCACATTATTAAAATTTTCCCTCCAAAAGCACTTGTATTGGCTAAATATTGAAGACTAATGAGAATTAAGTTCACCTCCTTCCATTATTTTGATGTTATATGTGTTACTTATGTTTGTTGATCCTTATCTATGGGTAATGTTCTCCCCTATCACCATTTTCCATTCCTATCACCTACACATTAAAATTGAAGCTCACTTTTAGGTTGTATTTTATGTGTACTCAGGTCTACGTAGGCATTTTATGTGGATAGCCTTCATCCCTCTCAGTGTTGTATTGTGTTCTCATGCCTCTATGTGAAATAATTATGTAGTTTAAGCTTCCTTGGTGGAATCAGTGTAGATATATCTTGTTCTCAAAGGTTTATAGTGGGTTTATAGTAGTAGGAGTGCTCACTCTATTCTAGGTGCATCACATCTTTTAATTTCAGCATCTCTTACCTTCCCCCTCCTATTTTCCCTCAAAATTTTAGGTTTAAGCTAGCGGTAGATTTACCTTTCTACTCTTTAGGCCTATGTGGTAGTCTTAAACCAGGTGCATTTAGAATAGAAGTAATCTAGCTTACTCTAAAGGATTATCCTAAGGAGTGAAAGGATCTCATGCCTTTCAGATGTTCCCATTATTATGAGAAGACAAATCGATGCTCATGTGTGCATCTGAATGGTAATCCTTTCATGCCCAACATCATAGACTCTTACACCCCATCCAAGGCCTTCATGCTCAGTGCCCCACCTTAAATCTCCCCACATCATGGAACATCCATGGGTGCACATTTCAAAAAACAACAGATTCATAGTGGATATTGGACCTAGCCTATGTGTGAGTTAAGTCTTTCCTTGGTTCAAAATAGGCTGGAATAATTTCATTTTTGTTCATTTCTAACCACATATGACATTCAATGTCCATATTTTCTATTTTCAATGGTTTTATACATATTTTACATACAAAAATTTTTGACTATCACTCATAATGTTAACCTTTATTTTAAAAATGTAAAATTTATTATATATATATATATATATATATATATATATATATATACATACATATACATATATGTATTACATTGAAACTTGTATCATATTAAAAAATATAAACATAATACAAGTATGATAAAAAAAATTGGATGGTATGGAAGAATACCCTAGCTAGCGGTAGATTTACCTTTCTACTCTTTAGGCCTATGAGCTAGTCTTAAACCAGGTGCATTTAGAATAGAAGTAATCTAGCTTACTCTGAAGGCTTATCCTAAGGAGTGCAAGGATCTCATGCCTTGCAGATGTTCCCATTATCATGAGAAGACAAATCGATGCTCATGTGTGCATCTGAATGGTAATCCTTTCATTCTCAATGTCATAGACTCTTATACCCCATGCAAGGCCTTTACGCTCAGTGTCCCACCTTAAATCTCCCCACATCATGGAACATCCATGGGTGCACATTTCAAACAATAACATATTCATAGTGGATATTAGACCTAGCCTATGTGTGAGTTAAGTATTTCCTTGGTTCAAAATAGGCTGGAATAATTTCATTTTTGATCATTGCTAACCATATATGAGATTAAATTTCCATATTTCCTATTTTCAATGGTTTTATATATATTGTACATACAAAAAATCTTTACTATCACTCATAATGTTAACCTTTATTTAACATATGTAAATTTATTTTATATGTACACACAAACACACACACACACACACACACACACACACACACACACATATACATACATACATACATATATATATATATATATATATATATATATATATATATATATATATATATATATATATATATATATATATATATGTATATGTATATATATATATATATGTATATATATATATACGTATGTATATATATATGTATATGTGTGTGTGTATACATATATATATGTATATATACATATATATATCTATATATATATGTACATATATATGTATATATATACATATATATATATATATATACATATATATATATGTACATATATATATATATGTATATACATATATGTATATATATGTGTGTGTGTGTGTGTGTGTGTGTGTGTATACATACATATATATATATATATATACATATATATATACATATATATACATACATATATATACACATATATAGACATATATACATATATATATAGATATACATATATATACATACATATACATATATATATATATATGCATATGCATATACATATACATATATGTATTATATTAAAACTTGTATCATATTAAAAAATATAAACATAATACAAGTATGATAAAAAAAAGTGATGGTATGGAAGAATACCCTAAAGTCTCAACACACTAGAGAATCTTGGAAACAAAATAACCATTACATCAGGTTGACATCACTAGAACAAAATATAAATAATAACATCATTAAGCAACTAAAGCCACCAGGATCATATATGGAAGACGTGGTGGAGGAGGAGTATAAGGCTTATCTCCCCACCTTCCCCTATGGGAGGAGGGGGAATGTGTCATATATAGTCCTGCCATCTTCTTTTTTTTTAATTCTTACTATTCATTATGATCAAGGTGGGAAGATATAGTAAGATTTAATCTATGAAATTTATCTTTCCAATCCCTACCCAATAGGGAAAACCCAACACGACTAGTATTGGGTGATGGCCAACATCCAAATCCACTAGAGGGAGAGAATCCCCACATAGGAGGAGGAGGGAGGGTGGGAAGAAAGTAGAGTGGTTTCAAGATATATAGTGGTTGTGGCTCCTAGATCAACCATGTACCCTATATTCCTAGTCTATGTTATGCCCACTCTATTGGGGATCCTTTGATGAAAATATAATGATAGTGTAAGGATCATAACCCCAATGGTCAAGGAGAGAGTATAGATGTTGAAATTCCATTTCAACTTCCTTGACTTGCACATAGATATAAAGCATAACATTAGAGAGCATAAAGATTCAATTAGAAATAAATAAATATTTGGTTAAAGTGTATTTATTAAAGGTATAAACATTTATATCTTTCCATAGTATAAAAATAATAATTCAAAAAAATGCCAGTTTATTTAAAATTTGTAGGCAGGGCCAAAAAATCCCCAATAAGAATTATGTGTCAAGAGAAAGGTATAGGCCTATAAAGTTGAAATAAAGAGAGGATCTAATTTCACGTATCTTAAGCCTTGACACAAAACAAAAAAATATGTTTAAGTTACTTAATTTGACCAAAAGAATAACATATATGAGAATTAATCCCCATGTGAAGAAACCTTTCACCTATAGGGGGTCTTGAAAAAATAAGCACTAAGAAAAAATGGCTTTCTTGGGCTCAACTACAACAACCCAAATAGTCATAAATCTCCTAGCCCAAATTAAATTTGGTATAGTAAGATGTCAATGTTTTTTTATCATCTCTGAAGGAGGAGTGGTTGGTGAGAGCATTGATAACCAATTTGGGGTTTGTACCAAAGCATGGATGTGTAAGTGGACCAGTTCCAATCCTTCTACCATTGAAGACATTCATTGAGACCAATATTATGAAACTAATATTTAGGCAAAACCATATGAATTTTAATGATTTATTCAAATTCCTATAATTTTACCTTGAACTTAATATTGAGGACCTCCCAAGTGAGCCAAGATATAGTGTGTTTGTCAAAAATATCACTCATGGTACAATCTCAGGGCGTTAATCCTAGGATATTTTGCCAAAGGTTTTTCACTGATAGTTATAACATGGGAGTACCATAGGGAATGAAAATTTATCGATAGGATAGATTTTAACTCGTATCCTTTCTAAATTAGACAATTTTTGAGAAACTACCAATATTTCTATATGCTTTTAACAACAAAGGTCCCATTGATTTTCATATAGGCTAGGGTGATAAGCAGAGTTGAAAGCCTAGATTCCTCTAAATATTTTGACCCTAAGGATCTCCTAAAGAGATATATCTCTTGATAATAACTTGTGAGGCCTCATGAAATTCAATAGATATAATGATCCACTTAACATACAAAGTGAAGCCTTGCTTAAAAATGTCGATTAAGCCAAGACCTTCAACCTCTCTAGGTTGGTAAAAAATATCCCATGCCACCCAATGAAATCCTTTGTTACCTTATGATTTGGTCCACATAAATTCCCTAACAAAATTTTAAATATTCTTGTACGTTTATTTTGAGAGATCTTAGTGGGAAGAGTAATACACATGATTAGCCATGAGAACTTTGGAACAAATTTGAAATTTTCTAGCTAGATAAAGAGGTTTGGTAATCCAATAGGATAGTTTTTTTCTCAATTATGAGGAAAAAATAATTACATAGGTCCATGGGAAAAAGAATAAAATTTAAAGTGAATTCATAATATCTTGAACATTTCACTATGTACAATCCACTTCCATTGATAATCACTGAACCAAGAAGGAATAGGGTGATAGCTCTATTTATAGTACTGAGTTTTAGCCCAATTGATTTTAGAACTTGAAGTAAAGAAAAATTATTGATACATTTCATGACATATGGACCCCATGTTCATCCTTATAAAATGTAAGTAAAGAATCATTACTAAAGTGACCATTAACAAGCTGATTATGAGTAGCCATGGGTAGGGAGATGCATCTAACAAAACCTCTATTAACATAGTCTTTTAACAAGTAAATAAACTCCTCAATAATAAGCACTTAGAGAGAAGGAGATATAGGTAACCCTTTTGTGATATAGGGAAATCACCCAAAGCTCTCAGATCGATGATCAGTAATAGTGAATGCATGCGGAAACATCTTAAAAATTATTTCTTACACAGATATTGAATTTGGGGCCATACCCAAGAGCCTAGAGCATGGATAAAATAAATGGTTATTCAATTATATCAAAAGCCTTCTCAAAGTCAATTTTTATAAATAAGGATTTATATTGGGAAGTTCAATACCATTCCATGCTTTCCCAAATAGTTAGTATGTTATCCAATATGTAGCATCCTTAGATAAACCAAATTTTTTATTACATTGAATGATAAGGGGAAGTAAATATCTAATCTTAAGGGCTAGGGATTTGGCAATAATATTGTAGGAAACATTCATAAGAGTAATAAGACATCAGTTAGAAATGTATTTAGGATCCCTAGCCTTGGCAATTATCTTTATGTTACCTCTATTGATAATCTATCCCAAATAACCTTGGGAGAGAGCTTTCAAATAAATTCTATGTAGATCAAGGCTGACACATTCCCATAGATATTGATAGAATTCATAAGTAAACCCATCAAAACCATTAGATTTATCTTGATCCATAACTATTACCACCTGGTATAGTTCTTTAATGGATAATATTTTATCCATGCAATCGTTTAAAGTGGAAGATATATTTTGTGAGACCAAATCTAGGCATGTTTTCCAAGCCACCTTTTTAGATAATGAGGAAGTTGAGTTTGGAAAACTTTTATATAATTCCTAATAAAATCTTAAAGGATGTCTATGAGGTTGGTTAAATGATCTAAAACATCTTTGATAGTTTTATTTTATTGGAATAATTGCAATACCTTATCCTATTTAAAACTTCTTTGGAAACTTGATCCCCAATTTTTGACTAGTGAATGCAAGCTTGCAAGTGGGCCCCATGACCCTGATGGAGGTTAGTGAGTTTTAGATGTTATATAAGAGTGTCCACCTTCATTTTTTAAATTATCATCAAAAGGGTTATTATCTAAAATTTGAGAAAGGTGTGTGAATTATCTCACAGTGATAACTTTAACTTATTTTCTAATGAAAGTCAATTGTTTTCCAAAAAATTGAATAAATGTGGTAGTGCGAGAGATGTCAACTTCCCACCAAGAAATCCACCCAGACTCTCCAATCATACAAGGGAAGATTTAAAACTCTCTTAATGTGATAAATAGTTTTTGGATGTTTGATATGAGAGGTATTCAATTAGATTTGGTTATTAAAAATTATGATAGGAGAAGCCACCCATTCCATAGTAAAATAAATGGGTTGGTGATCAAAGAGAAGAACATATGGAATAACACTCATCAATTAATCTAATATTTGGATAGTAGATAAAATATTATAGTCTAAGAGGAGGGATTGATCTATTCTTTTCAACACTCACTCAAATCCTTGGAAAAAATTAACTAGGTGAACCAAGTTGTAGGGGAAGAGTTCCTACAATGATGTTTTGGGCCAAATAGTCCAAATTTATTATGTAGATAAAACTAGGCTTCTCTCTCACCATCACACCACCACATTGGAAGGAACCCTTACATGTCATCTACATATTCACTCATTTTAAAATACCTATATATAACTAGTGGGACATGGGGAGGGAATCCAAGAGCCATATCTACAAATCCATCCTTTAAATGACATCATTGGAAGCATAAAGATTGACAATACTAAGGATATATCCATCAAAATCAAAAACCATCCAAATATCATGATTAGACAAGGCCATTCCCTAATCAATCACATGAGGCTCATAAAGTGGATAAATTAAGGTTATTAAGCCACCACACCCTACCTCATGTCTAGACATGTGAAAATTAACACTAGTTCAAATGACATTTATTGCCACTTGTAGTGTAAAATGGTAATTTTAAATTTTGAAAATCATAAGTTATGTATATCTCAAAACTTTTGATATTTATTCCACATTAAAAACTTACGTGTTGGGTTTGTCAATCCATGCACATTCCATGAGAGCACATTCATTGAAAACTATCAAGGTTCATGGTTTTTCCCTATGGGTAATCTAATGTTGAAAATTAGTTTTTTATCAAAAAATATGCATGTTTGATTGTGAAAAAATCCCAAAACTCAGCAAACCACTTATAAAGATTGAATAAACTCATTTTACTTATGGACTCCTTGATCGATGATTCACTTTTATATGTGGGGAGGGAGGGATTTATCATGATTTTTTAGTTAGGATAGTAGTTGAGGGCACTTGTGAATATTTAATTTCTTATAAAGATAACTTAGTATGTACATACTCTAGTGTTTTTATAATTTCATTAGCATCCTAAGGAGGAATTGTCATGATCGAACAATGGTTTAGAGTAGGTTGTGAGTAGGATAGGTTTCAACTGAGGTTGATGGAGTGGAATTAGTTGGAGTTATAGGCTTGATATTTCTTGTAAGGTATTTCATATTATAATTATTTAGATTATTTCATCTCCCCACCACTTTCAACCATCATTCTCCCTTACCTATGCGTAGGAGGGTTCTATTACCACTTTGGGTCGCAAGTTTGAGTTAACCATCAAAGGGAAATTTTTAATAATGTGCTCTAAGCATTGGAAATGGAAGTAGTTATTAGAAAGGTTAATGTATATAACATTCTTAGTGAATCATTAACCACCTATCTAGATATAAAAAGTCTCTTGGAGGTCTTGAGAGAGGTTGACTTCCACACAAACCCAACATTGAAGATGGGTGGTAAAGAAATAATCTATCTCAAATTAGAGAAACCATTTTAGGATTTTGACCATTTATTCTAGGAAGAGCTATAAAGGCATATGTAATCTAGGTAATTCTATCCAGACTGAGACTTTGATCTTGGTTTTATCTAGAATGACTTATACCCTGGTCTACAGTGAGAAGACAAGCAAAAATATTTGCACATAAATTGGGTTGTGTTTTTTGATGGTGAAAAAATGTTTTGATTTCTCAAACTTGAAGAGGGAAAACCCCTTGGTTAGATTTTGAATCTCTACCATCTTCACTCTATAAGGAAACCAATTGGTTTGAATCTAGATTCGATCATAGATTATGTTTGAACTTGGATAACAAAATAACCAATAAGGTGTGGGTTTCTAGCCACTTGTAAGAAATATCAAAAGTAGGCAAATCAAGTAAAATATCAAAAGGATAATCCTAATATATGGGTGTGTTACCTCATGGTATACTTTGGGGCCAAATTTGTGTGTTTAATTCAGCACCATGTTTTATTTCTCCTAGATGATCTACATCAAATGTTGTAATATCCTAAGAGGATCCCATTGAATAAGTAAATAACCACCTAAAGGTTGGAATGCCAATTATCAAAGGCAATAAATGTAGCTAACATTATCCCACATAGCTGAAATTGATGGTGGTATGACATGTATGGGAGGAAACCCTAATCAAAGCTAGACATGGAAAGACTCTCTCTAGATCTTAAAAATTTCATGTCAACTTTTCACTACTACATACATATTTAATTTAAATACAACTGTAAAAAACTTATAACTTTTAATGTTTAAATTTTAATAAAAAAGTACATCTATCTTAAGATCTAATATATTAATATGTAAAATTCTTTAAACTATTTAATATAATTTATTACACCTCGTCAAATCCATTAATTTATTTTAGGTTTTGGTAATTCCAAAATAAAAATGGGAACTCATAAATTCTTCTTTGTCCTCATTTTTTGGTGATAACCAGGTTGGTCGATTGTCAAATATTATCCTTGTTACCAAAATTAAAATTTGATAGTCGCATGAACTTTTTTGAATTTTTTAAAATATAAAATATTATGGAATTTTTTTTAATATCTTATAGGATAAAATGGGGAATTTTGAGTGGACTATCAAAAAAATATTTTAAATGTTAAATGCAAACAAGTCCCTAAAGTCACTACATACCCTTACACTCCCAAGGAACAATACCTTGTCACCAGACATTATCACTAATGCCAAGATTACATGAAAATGTCACATCTTATTGGAAATTAGTTATACATAGGTCTTGAGATAAAAATATCTAAGGAAATAATATATAACCTTTTTCCAAAAACTAATTTGTCATATGGACTCAAAATGATGTCAACATGCTTCATATAAAAACCACATGTTACCATGACACCATAGCATAATTTGCATTTTTAAGACAAACCATGATAAAAATTAAAGATATAATTTGATATATAGCTTAATAATGTCCCCTCCAAACCACACATTAACATAAGTTATGATACTCAAATGTGGTAAATAACAAATTCAATGAAGGTTTCATGTGTTGTACAGGTCTAAGGAACTCAAGCTTATGATAATTTCACTGAAGTGCTTAAAAATTTATGCAAATATTATACTAGAAAATATTTGTAATTCCACTTATTTCTACCTTTCCTATTCATTTTTTTGTTTGATTCATGATTACATGTGAACCTAGATATTCCTACATCATACACCCCAAACAATAAAATGTGTGAGCATAGTGCTCACACACTTAGGCTCCATGGGAAACCCACCCTTTGGACTTTCCAAAAGTCTTGGTATAAATTTACACCATGTGAAATGAATCTCACCATCTAATTCACTAGGTAGATGAACCGGTAAAAAAGGTGGCCTCCTCTTTTAAAACCATGCATCTCATTATTGCACAAGCTCACTCTCCTTTGGTCGAAATCTTATATCTACATTTTGTAATCCATTATTATAATTATTTTTGGAAACACTAACCACTAAAACATTTATAATTTTTTGTTTCACTCTATTGTTCTCCTTCCTTCATGCGGTAATATTATTTTTATCTACATGACCACTCACTTTCGTCTGTGCGGTGTCACTATGCATATTTTCACACTCTAACTCATGCAATTACTCCTTACTACTATGCATACCCAAATGAATTTGACACACATCCTCCCTATTTTCCATCTTTAATAAAGTTAAAATATGGATTCATCCATCCTTTCTCACTTTCACTAAATTTTATCTCCCATAATATAACATCTTGCGGTCATACTACCATGGACTCCCTATTTAACCCTAAATTGATATGGTTAAATATAGTATAGGGTTAATAATATAGAAAATATTAAGCATAAATGTGATAAAAATATATATGGTAGGCCAATTAATTTATAATGTTGAGATATGTTTAAAATAGAAAGTACAACTATTGATTGGTATTTTAATGAATTATAAATAAGAGTAATTATTTAGATTAATGTGTGCATGTAGATCTTGGTTGAAATATGTTTGAGGTTTAATAGATCTATATTTTTTTATCAATCATCATATTATGGAAAAATGCATTTTTGGCCATAAATACTTGAGTTGGATCTAGACAATTACATCAATGCTACTATTTAATTTAGAAGTAGGTATCTAGTATGGAGTATCAACTATATTTAAGTTTGACTAATTATATCTGTTGGGTGAATATTTTGTCAACCAGCTAACTGGTGAGCAAAATAGTTCCCATCACCACAACATAGGGAGATTGGTCATCCAAAGTTGTAGGTTTACCACATCCAATGGGGACAAATCTCTCCTCTCATCAGGGGGAGGTTCCCTATTAAATATGTGGAGGCTATATACTATAAATATATGCATAAAGTAAGACACAAGGGTGGGATAAACCATCCATCTCTCTTTTTTCAAAGATGATGCTGAAAAATAGAGGAGAAATACTGGGTGATTGATGATGGCATTTCTCTTCTTTCAAAATTAAAATTAAGCCAAGAGCCAGATCCCTTCCTGGATAGTAGAAACCCTGGTGAAGTGACAGAAGGCAATTCTCTTCTTTCAAAAGTGATTGTTCATGCAAACAATAGGAATCTTTCTGGTAACAAGTGACTGGTAACCAGGTCCAAAGTAACCAACAATCTAAGATGTAGCTCAAAGTCTCCACCTTGACTGCCCTAGAGTGAGGTACGAAGAACGATGGGGGCACAAATTTGTCTTAAGGTCCTTTACACAGAAACAAAAGAAAAACACAAACTGGAGACAACTATGATAGCACAAAGTCTGAAAGTAGTTGGCTTCAGGACACCTTCCTTATCACCTCCACTAGATCTACTTGTTAAATCAAATAAATAAGAATGCTTTCAGAAGACAGACATAAGAACAATCTCCTAAAGTATCACAAGCTATAACAACACAAAGTCTACAAGTAACTTGCTTTCTCATTCAATCAAAGAAATATGAACTACAATTTGAGCTCAAAGTCTCAGTAATGCCTTTCAATTTGGGTAGAGTTTCACTTCTGGTAAGGGGAAGATCTCCTTTGCATCAAATGAGAGATTACATTAAATAGAGGCCAGGAGAGACTTGGCACTTTGTCCTATGGAGCGACCCATACTACGTAATTAATGCCTTGGATGCATTTTTGGTTCTGTCAGGGGGGCCACATTGGAGCAGGGAAGATGCCTTAACTGTGGCATGTTGGTTCATCTTCATTGTCTATTCCTGAGCCTGAATCACTCATTCCATCACCTGCTAGCCGTGCAACTGTCTACTCTATCTTTATGCCAAAGGGGACAAATAGGATGTGCTTTCAATGTTTGCAGGCCCCAAATATCTACCCAGTGAACTGCTTCACCTACTAAAATTAACTCCCAGTAAGACTTCCCTCTTTTTCCCTTCCTTAGGCTCTTTGGATGCATCTGGGTTCACCTTTTGAGTCCACAAAAATCAACAGACATTTAATTGTAGCCAATTTGGCATTCACAAGTCTTTCCTCTATTAATGGTTAACGGCTAGCCAGTCACTCTAAATTTGACATTCGTGGCCTATCATTTTGTTGTGACATGGGTGAGGACACATCGTGGCATCCGTGGCTTTGAAATAAACTTATTAGAATAAGCTTTGAAAATGTTAGAGGCTGAGGGCATGGATGCAGACACATGGTAGCTTCCACTTCATTGGTATGGGACACGTGGTGAGTTTTACGCATTGAAGCTTCATTTGAAATTGTGTCTCGGTACGTGACACTTGGCAGCTTCTACTGCACTTTGATGCTTCGACCTTTTTCAAAAGTAACATGCCCTTTGGGGTCTTGAAAAAGGTTCATTTCATGTGTGTTGAATGTTCCCCCGCAAGGGTATCTTCCAGGTGGCCTTCGGGCTTCAATTTCTTCAGTGGGCTGTTGGTCCCTTTATTTCCTTCAGACAAAATGTCTAAAGTAATTCCTTCAAACAATTTGTTTGAAGGAAGTCACCTCCCTTTAGTTCTATGTCTTTGCATTTAAGGGTGCCCCATCCTTTGACACGTGGCATCTTCCATCGCATCATACTGAAACATTTCATCATTGACACTTGGTGCTTTCCACCACCTTTAAAAGGGACACATGGCAGCTTTTGCCACTTCTCTAAAACAAAGTATAATGGGGCTCAGCTGACGACACTTGGCAGCATCCGCCTGACTCTTGCTTTTATGCATGCTTCTTTCCTTACAGCCTTTAAACCTTTGAACCCGTGCACCATTAAACTTTGAAGCGGTTCAAGGTTTAATGGTTCAATTAGTTCATTCCTTTGATTTGGCTGAGTCTCTTTGATATCTTTGAACCAAGTGCATTGAACCGTTTGAACGTTGAACCCATTGAACCGATGAACCAACATGGTTCAAGGTTCAACAGTTCAAGCCTTTGAAACTCGTTAAGTGCTCAGAGCCATGGAACTTTGAAATGGTTGAACTTTGAATCTTGACAAATGCACTTAGCTCTTGGTGATGACATTGAACCTTTGAACTTATTGAACCCATTGAACCAAGATGGTTCAAAGTTCAATGGTTCAATCCTTGCTTAGCTGCTTATCGATGGACATTTTTGATCGAACCAAGCCACTGAACCAGTCCCAAAAATGCCCCAAGTGTTGGAAACTTGCCCCCTTTTGATTGAACTCACCTGAAGAATCCATTGAACCTATAGAAATAAACCTACCTATAGAGTCCGTAGAAACCAAGTCCATATTTTTTTCTAACCTTGAAAGAGTTCGTAAAAATCTAGCTTACAGAGTCCATAAAAATGAACCTATAGAGTTCATAGATTTGAGCCTGCAAAGTCCGTAGTTTCAAGCCTGTAGAGTCCATATATTTCTGAAAAGCTTGAAGAATGGAGAACTTTAATGCTCAAAACAAATTTTGAAAAGGGAAGAGACAAGTTTTTGATCTTGTAGGACCAAAATAGTTCATATGTTGTCCCAAAAATGAGTGACATTTTTGGGGACAACAATATCCTTATGGGTTTTATATCACCTTTACTCTAGTGTGTTCGTATCTTGAACATAAGTTTTCAATCTTTGTCAAATGATCAAACCCTAGCTCTTCACCTTTGGAGTGACTGTAGGAAAAATGGGTTAGTGGGCACATAGTGTTGAGTTTCCCTAAGAACCTTTATGTCAATGGAAACTACCTACATATCCAATTCTCTAAATATGGCCTTAGACATATGTATTTTTCTCCTACATGTTATTTTTTATGTGTATCTAGATGCAATGTGTGACAAACAAGTACATAAAATGACCTAGTTTATAACCTGGAAAATATTACTCATGGAGTGATCCTTCAATAATTTATACTTATAGATCAATTATCCCTATTATTGATATTTAAATAAGAAATAATATGGAAGTTTTTCTTACTTAAATGTTTAATTGGGTGCTTTTGGTAAGTTTCCTTGTGATTTATTAAATTTTCACATATCACTAGCATTGGTGTAGGTGTCTAGATGGGACACAAGTGTCTAGGAAGCTGTAAAATGGGTATATGTACAAATCAAGTAGAGGATGATAATAATCATATTTATAGAATTTTGAGTAGTACATAATGCCTATTAATTAGAATAACATATGGTCAGACTAAGAGATAAGTAGTGGGAATAATAGATAGTATATGTGAGCCTTTTGGTAGCAAGAAGTTATTAGGAACTAAAGGGTACAACCATGAGAAGTATTTCCAATTATACAAGACTGAGGTGACATATAATTTATATTTAGTGTATACAGCCTAAAAAAATATGGCATGCATCCATATCTATCATATCACACAAAATCTTATTTGTCTATCTACCAATTCTCATCTCTATATCAGATTATTCTTTCACAGAGTTATCTAGACCCTCTATCAACCATGGCACTTTGTATGATCTTGGTTGTGACTTTCATACCAATCCTAGTTTCTTCACTATTTTTGTGGATACAAAATTATCTTTACTCCCACTATTTATAAAAATTGTGCAACATTGCCTATTTTCCTACACTTGGTCAAGAAACAAGGTCTCCATTTACTTACTTTGTTACTCTTTCCCATGACCTTAAAGACTCTCTTTGTTTTCAATAATCTTTCTCATTATTCATGTTCATCTATATGATGTACATGTATCTCTTCAAATTCTACACCTATTTGTAATATTTTTGCATCACCACTTCCTTTCTTTCCACCATCTAATTACACATGAGGGAATTCAAATGCATGATTTCTTACCTCCCAAAATATGAAACATGTTCCTTAAAATATTCCACCTCTACCTCTTCCTCTACCACCTTGTGTAGAAGATGATATTCACCCCTTTTTCCACTGATTATCCTTTTTTACCATTGGTCATTTATTTTCCTCTCAAAATACCATGTTTGTGTGACAAATTCTCTTTTGATCTTAGCACATATTGATACTCCTCCAATGTCTACATTTTCATTATGTTGTTCTCATCTTGGATTACCCATGTAGTCAATTTATGTACCACACTAAATTTTATTGATCCATCTTACTATGAAAAACTTAAATAGTGATGTTATATAATTATTCAGTATACTCTTTCACACTTGGCTCATTTTGACCCATATTTTACAACTTTTTCAAGAGATCTAGCTAATAATATCCAGGTAGAAACTTAGCTTTAAATATCACCACCATCTTTTCCTAATGAGTGATTTTATCTTTACCCTTATGATTACACTCAAGCTATACCTCATTCCACCACGTAATAATGTGTCCCTTCAACTTTGTCTATAAAATAATTTTCTTTTGCTCATCTACTACTTTATCAAACTTGAAGTATTTTTCCATCTATGTGAGCCAATCTATTAGCTCTTATGGGCTCAATGTTCTATTATAAAATGAAACCTTCATTCATGTTCTTCTTTACATATTAGATATGGATTTAAGAATCCTCTCTTCTCCCTCATATAATTTTAGAGATGTTGGATCTTCTTATTCACCATCACCCTCTTGTGATTCAACCTCTCCATCACTCATATCATCCCTCAGGATGAATCCTCTTATTCTATCCTTCACTAATTCAGCCAACCTTCTTTACATATTTCACATCATTTATGGGATCTTATCCAATATTATATCCATATTATCCATCACAACAACTACTCATTTGGCTCGTGTTAGTTATCCATCACCATAACTACTCATTTGGCTCTTCTTAGTGGCATCTTTATTATCCACAATCTTTAGATCTATTTTTGCACCACTTGTAATCCTAATCAAATCTCTTTTACACACTTTTCTTATTCTCTACCCACCTTTGAAAATAATGAGGAACATCAACCTCAATCTCTCAAACCTATTCTTTCCTCACTCTAATACTAAATGATGTAATCACAGTTAGATATAAAAATAAATAGATATCTTCTACCACAAAACCCATAATTACATAGTGAAAATACAAAAAAATAACATAAATTTATTGATTTACTAAGAGATTATAATGTTAGACTAATATTCAATGATATAAACTTATAAATACTATAATTTCCAATATTTCCCACATGCTTACAAACATCAAAAAAACATTGCAGTAATCTCAATCATCTTAAATCCATTAACCATTCTTATATCTACACATATATCTCTACATCAATACTTGTTAAAACTAATTTTGAATTATCTTCCTATCTCTATGTGGAATTTAATGTTTTTTCAAATTAATGGGATGTGTTTATATAGATTCACAATCCACCCATTTTACATTAACTACTTTCCAACCCACTAAGGAAACAAATATTAAATATAAATAAGTCCTTGAAGTCGTTAAAAACCATTACACTCCCAAGGAATAATGAGACATCACCAAGCATTATTTTGATTATTAGGATTACATGAATAGGTCATACCTTATTGGAAATTAGTTATACATAGGTTATTTTTAAAAAAATCCTTTGTTGAAATAATCTATAAAAATTTTCTAAAATCAAATTTGACAAAGGAGCTCAAAATGATCTCAACATTTTCCCTATAAAACTTTAGGTTAATACAACACATGTATCATAATTTGTATTTTCCAACCAAACTATGATAACTATCAAAAATATGCTTTGATAGATAGCTTAAGAAAGACCAAAAGAATGTTCCCTCTAATCCACACATTAGTGCAAATCTTGTATCTCAAATGCAATAAAGAACAAATTCATCACAAGTTTCAAATTTTATGTAGGTCTAACTAAATCAAGCTTATTGTATTTTCATCAAAGTGCTTCAAAATTCTTGCAAATATTATAGTAGAATAGATATGTAATTCCACTTATTTATACCTATTATATTCATTTTTTGGTTGATTCAAGATTACAAGTGAACTCAAATGTCCCTACATCAACCCACTGCTTGTGATACTATTTTATCAAAATAGGGGATGAAACAAGTGTTAAGATAATTAAGAAAAAATGTTGAGTAAAATCAAAATATGTGATAAATGCAATAAATACAAAAGAATTATTTTGAGCTTGTTATTTTTAGAAATATACAAAAATGGTAAAGTATTAAAAATAAATAACTTATCTATAATTTAGAATTGATGGATTACAATGAAGACTATGTGAGGCCATTATCAATCAGAAGCATGGCTCTATTTGATCTTGGGACAAGGCCACACTGTTCATATAAGACTGGCCTACATTATCATTTATAGGGTGTATCAGTGTTCATTTGGGTTTTTTACCTTTATGTAAATTGAGTTCAATGTGCCTTCACCTATAGGTCCTTTATGTATGATCAAATTCACTTGATATATTTTAGGAGCTGACGTGTGCCTTCTTCTTCACTTGGAACCCTATCTCAATGGAAATGAAGAATAAATGAAGTAAAATGAGAAAAATGGGTTAGGGGATGCAGTTATGTTTAACCTTAACACCACCTATTTTAATAATTTCCTACATACTAATACTCCGAAGAGGGATCTAACTCCATGTAGTTATCCATGCTACATTAGTGTGTGTAAAAGACTATTTTAATGTTATATGCTAGTGAAACCCTAGAGTAATTAAGTGATTGGACAATGACTTGTGACCTTACTAATGTATTCATACTTAGCTCAAGTCTACTTGGGTTTTGTGGACTTATAATTGGTAAGAATAGGTGTCTTCTTCTCAATATGTAGTAAGAATAACTCTAGTGTTTTTAATATAGAAGTTTTTTATTGTCTAGTGAACAAATGAATATATAATGTGCTTATATAGTGTTTTTTTTCAGATTTTCATGAATGGAACTTGAAAAACAAGTGGGATGACCTATTATATTAATTTTAATATGATAATTTTCTATTATTTGGAGGGATTATGACTATGATATATTTAGACACTATAGTCTAGTGGGATTATCCTAAAGGAATGACCTTGTTTGAGGAGTAGAGATAGCTAAAATGGGAATGTGAATCCATCCAATAGTAATTTTAGGATACTTATAATGATGAATATGGATATTCAATATCAAATTTTCCTAAATGGTAAGGATCCTCTGCATAAAAGTAGAGGAATAATAGTTTAGAACCATGGAGTTAAGCATAAGTTAAGTACATATAAGGAGTGATCACAAGTGAATTATTTTATCATTAAATGTTAGTTTTATTGAATACATCCCCCAAAATTTTATCCTATTAATGTCAAATAACAAAAGTACTAGAGTAAAATGAATAATAATATACCTTAGCTTACCTATGTTGAGTAAGATTAGATGTAGATCACATGTTGAACTATGTTTCATTCAAACCTGAAGCATGTATAAATCATTCCTTACTTAGGATGAAAATATGAAATTAAATATAATAAACTTATAGATCAAATAAAAAGGAAAAATAAACTTTTTCATGTATGCAAACCATTGTATTTTCTAGTGGAAAATGGGTGACTAGAGAGGGTGGAACCCTTGCAGACTTATTTTAATTGAATCACTTGGATTGCACTATGCACGCCCTAATCCTCATTAGTATGATAATTTCATTAATAACATAAGATGAACATGACTCCATCATCCCACAACTCAAGTTATTATAGTAGCTTGGAGTCCTGGTATGAATTCAAGTAGATCATTTAGGTGAAAAATGATTTAAAAGGTTGAATCAACAGGTACAGATAAAATAAGATTCATTCTAGTGAAAAAATACTATGATATAAATCCATTGTATAAAACATATATAATGATAGTAATTTCCATTCTTTCTATGAAAATGTTTACAAAAACTAAGCAATAAAGTGATCATGTGTTGCGCACATGCCCCCAATCCGATACATAAATATATTTGATTCTGATAAATGAGTATATCAACTAAATTTCTAAGTAAAATTATGTAAAATTTTGGAACACATGTTGTGCATGATGACCCCAATATAGTAAAAATATATGATAATCTATTTATAAATATAAAATTTGTTTTTGAGTAACCACTGATAAATTTTTATTGAGTATAATTATGAAAATTTTGGAAAATATTATTTTTGACTTATGGGACAAAAGTGTGTTGTTCTAGACAACCATGACCTATGATGTTTTCCAAATCATGTGGTTATGTCTGAATATGCTTTATAGCCAAAAAATGAGTATGCACTATGATCAACTGAGTAAGTATTATCTTTTTTTGCCTATGTAGTTAACTATTGTATCTTAGTCTTTAAGATAAGCCAATGTGTATGACCCCTCTTAACCCTCTTTTAAGGTGAGTTGTGAAGCCTAAAAAATAACTTATATGAAAATAAAAATTTATTTGAATGATGTTATATAAAATATTCAAATATGGATTAATAATGATAACTTTAGAGATCATGGAAACATATTGTTGAGAAAAATAGTAGTGTATGATACATGTAGAAATAAACATACATAGTGTCATGTCTAGATAGATGTTAGGAATTTGGATCACAATTAATAAATGATCAATAATAATTACTTGAAACTGATATATAAATAATTAGGTAAGATGCATGATATTGATCATGGCATCAACAAATGGGGGAGATGCATGATATCTATCATAGCATCATAAACTAAGCTAACAAAAGTCATGGCCATGCTGTATACATAAAGAACACATACAAAATCACATAAATCAAGCAATAATTCCAAAGTGCCACATACAAGGGACATGATAAAATGTAACTTACACACATAGTATCACACAATAAGGTTTAGAGCCACAAACAAAGACATTTTCAAATTTCCATAATCTAGGGCAATGAATACACACAAATCATGAACCAAAGAAACAAACATGATAAATATGCATGAATATGTGAATTTTATCTATGTTAAAAATGTGTGGTTTTATTGTATTCAACAACTTATATATCCATTAAGATAACAACATGAAATTAAGTGATAAAATATAGAAATACGTGCATAATGTACTATATATTAAAAACAAAAGGGATAGTCATAGAGTGATAAAACCTGAGTAAAATATTCCCCTATTGAAATTTTTATGAATTAAAAAAGTTTTATAAGGTTTTTAACTATTTTTTATTTGATAAATTAAAGCATGTGTTCATTTGGATAAGTCTATTGGAATCGAACAAGGGTGCAATGCATTACTATCCTTGAGAGAGCAGTTTTTTTGTGTAAAATTTTTGGGTCTGATACAATATCACCACCTATATTATATATAAAAGTGATAACCTATATGTTTTTAAAATAAATTAAGTACAATTTTGAAACATATTTGATATAAAATTAGATATAGATAAGTATTTCATATATTGAAGCAGAAAGTGATGTATGTAAATGAACTACACATATCATGCATAGGTATTAATTTTTAGAATATTTGTAATATTATATTTTTTTATTTTATTGGATATATGAAACATTTTTAAACATATAAAAACACATCCAATGGATTTGTGTAATCAAACAATGTATTTGGTAGAAGCTTATTTATTGTGGATATTGAATCTTGTCAAATTATCATATATCATTGTCATTGTGATCATCATACCACTCATTCTCTATGTCTTTAGCTTTAATTTTTTCATTATTATAAATTTTATAAAAGTGTATAACATGTTTCTCCATTGTGTATGAGGTCTCATATTTTTTTTTAGGAAAAATAAAATTTAAGCTTTGCTTATCATTTTTGAATCTACGATTATCATCAATGCCATCATGAAGAATATGAATTGTACTATCCTCATATTTTAATGTAGGTAAATGTTGTAATTTGAAAAGTGTATTTTCCATTTCAATCAACAATTTTTGACCCAATTTATCACTTAACTGACTTCCTATTTTCATAACAAAAAACATAGTGTCCACAACTTTAGGACCACAAGTGACTAGTATTGTAATGTGTCCTAATGAATCTTAGAACTATATATATATATATATATATATATATATATATATATATATATATATATACGATTCCTCTTGATCATAACCTATGTGATGAGGAAATGAAGATGTACATATATTTATATTTCTATCTTCATCCTTGCATATGCAATCTATATTATATCAATAAAACCCTGAATAGTCAATGGTTTCCTTTTTAAATGTTTATAAAATCTACATATTTTGCCCATATTCTAAGTGTTATTATGTGTTTTGTAAGTCCTTCTATTTATAAATTTCTTATTGTAGTGATAAAAAAGTATCAATATCATGCCTTGTTATTCTATGAAAATAACCAAAGGTATTTCCCTCTAGATTAGTATATCTATACCTTACTTCTATAAAAATAAGTAATTCCCTGTCAAGTAACATCTTTAACAAAACATGCGACCTATCTCATGCATTGTTAGCTTGTATTCTAATAATCCATCGTTCATTCATGTAATTCATTATTCTATGTATTTTTCCTTATATTCTCTAGTAATGCTATATTTTTCAAATATTTTAGTCTATGGTACACCTGCTAGAGTAGTATTTTGTGCAGTATATATTATAACAAGTATCCTTAACTTTATCAGTATTTGAAATCATTATTTTTTATTTATCTATGTTCTTATGAATTTTTCCTTTGAATCATCTATATATTCACTTGGTCCAACTTGTGTAATACACAAACCATATAAATATGCATCAATTCTCATGTGTATTTCATTTGTACCATCATTAGAACTAACATCAAAATCAACATCATTTTTTTGTATATACATGAAATTTGGACCCTTCAAATTTGCTAATAAATTTAATTCAATTATATCCTCTTATTATTCTACCTTATTTTGTGAATGTTTTTGTTTTTAACATCCATATATTTCATATTTGGTCTATGTATATTGGATTCACCAACCTCATATGTAAGCATTTTTTCTATAGGTATAATCTCCAATGGTGGCACTATAGTAGGTTGAGGTGTTTCTAACTATGATTTATTATTAGTAGTAAATTTTTTAATATTTTAATATTTTAATGATATATTATCATCAAGGAATTTATATTAGTATATTTAACGTAAAAGATTACACAACAATGTAAAGTAAAAGGTAAAACTTCCATTGCATGTATCCATGGTCTACCAAATAGTAAATTATAGTGCAAATGATTAGGCATTACTTGAAGTTAAGTAGGTAATATTTTTGGAACTAATTTCACATATAAAATTATATAACCAAGAGATTATGGAGTCACAACATCAAATACCTTGATATTTGTAATGTCCTCAAATTAGGACGACAACAAAAAAAGAGGGTTTTCCAACAAACCCTAACCAAACCAAGCACTAAACTAAATTATGAAATCTATAACCAGACAAACCCTAGTTCAATAAATTTACTATATTCAACCTAAATAACATCCAAATAAATCCACAATAAACTAAAAATTATTTATAAGATTGAGTACCTTTTTGGAGTCTAATAATATGGCAAATCACTGAAAATACCTCACAAAAATATTTTAAGTTTGCCTTGAAATTATAGATGTACTTTATATCCCTTAAATGTCTTTAAAAACTCCCCAAGAGGTTTGACACACCCAATAAAAATATAATAAATAAATCTAGAATTTATTCCTTGATTTTCTCTCATCAAAACACCTCCTAAAGCTCGCCAAACAAGTCGCCCAAGTGCTAAAATTGCAAAAATATTTTTTGAATATTCTAGGAAATTGAATTACCTTAAAAACCCTACAAAACCATTCCAAAACAAATCACCCAAGATATAAACATGCCAATCATCCTTTCCCAAAAAAAATTCTGCCCACAATAATAATTATTTCCTATAAACTGGTTGAAACTTCAAAAATTCATAACTCCCTCAATACTTGGAATTATGATGCAAATAAGATCTCAAACTGACCAAAAAATTAGTGACTATCCAATAAAAATAATATAAAAATTTTCCTTTCATGGGAAGGCCACCAAAACTTGCTTTAAAATTCTAAAAACCCTAGTTTCCAGAATTTTCCTCCTCAAACACTACGTTCACTTAAATTTCTAGAAGTAGGTAGTGTTTTAAAACACATTTGTAGATCCAAATTCATGAAAAAATGAAATTTAAAGCTCACTTATAACCCTTGAATATATTTTCCAGAGTATAAGGAATGGAGGTTTTCATCTCCAAACCTAAGACACTTCTTAAAGGTTTTCATCCTTAAGAGGTGAAAACCAAGCTTGACATACTTGATCAATAATTCCAATATCCAATTATGCATAATCTTCAACTGAATCCTTAATTTCCTTTATATTCCACTCCTCCAAGTGTAGTACCCAAAATTTGAGGGAAGAGTTACCTTTCTTTTTAAAATATTAAAACATCATATTAATTTCACTTTAGGACTTAAGTGCCCAAGACCTATAAACCACACCACTTAAATGAAATATAAAACTAAGGTGATTTTTCATAACTCAACTCAAAATTAGAATAATAAAGTACCTTTTTATTATTAACTCCTCACAAGTATCCCACAATGCTCCCTTTCCTTCCTCTACCCTTAGCCATTAGAAACAAGAATGAGCTAAGGGTCCCACAAGGGCTTAGATCAAAAATGGGGACATTACAGTCCTCCCAACCAAAAATTTCTTATCCTCAAGTAATTACAATATCCAAAGAGGGGTCTTAACATACCTTATGATGCAATTTTCACATGTGATTATATCCTAAGGAAAATAATCCTTAATTATCTCCTTCATTCTATTATACCTATACTTTGGGGGTTACCCCCACATGCAAGAAGTGTCCTCGTTGCCTTCCAAATGCTCCATATGCTCCCAATCAACTAACCTTTCCAATAAAAAGTGATGGATGAGCAAAAATTTCTTCCCTAATACCTTCCAAATGGGTTAGATGTGACCAAAAGTTTTATACATAGATCATAAATAAACCAAAATACCTCATTGTCTTATGTGCAAAACCCTCTCATGTGTTAGACCATGACCCACAAAATTTGTAAAAATAAATCACCATCGTACCTTCCAAGAAGTGAGGCCTCTAAGACATATCCATCACCATGTATGGGCATCTGACTATGAAACACATACTCAATAAGAGGATGATCCTTGTCACTTATCTCAAGCATGCATAGGATCTTCTTCAAACTCATCAATAGCTCCCAAACATTCCCATAAGAAGGTTGTACCTTTCCATTGTGAATGCTTCTTACATCACCTTACCAGGGTGCCAACATAAGTATGTTTCTAGAATCTTACATGAGTTGGACCAAATAAGATTTTACTTTATGGTAACATACCTATATATGCAAATAGATTACTAATTTTTCATGTGGAAAAAAAAATAAACATACTCATACCTTTTTTGACCCAAGAGCTAGAACATGTCATAAATTTCAAAATTTTCCCCTTCCATACATGGTTGTGTTTGACCTCTTAAATCTGATTTTTCTAGATGAAAAATTTTAGTATTAATATATTCATTCATCCATCCTCCTATGAGATGAAGTATGCCCTACGTTTGCAATTTTTTGACCACACTTGATGGCTGGAATTTCTCACTTGACTCAAAAAAATTTGGGTAACAAAATTCAGATTTTAAAACTAATTTTTCCAGCTCCTATCCTTGGCTTCCACATTTAAAATGAATTGACCTTTATGCCTAAAAAATATCATGAATGTGCCAATTTACTTATATAATTATTTTTTGAGGGAGAGGACCATTTTTTATTGAAATTTATAACTTGTGAATAGTTACTCACAACTTGGGCTTGTTCCAACCTCAATAGGGGCCTCATGCCCTTCATAACACCTTCATTATTACCTTTGCAATGTGGGACAGGGTGATTCCAAAGAAAACTTTGGGGCCTTCCTTGGAAAACAAATTCATTACCTTTTATGTCCAAACAAACATGATCAAAATTGGATTTAACCAAACTTACCAGTGGCCTTGTAGAAAATGCTTTCTTTAAAACAAAGGGATGATCATGATGTCTTATGATAAATATATCTTCAATTCCTCTTTGTCTTTTCCTCATTCTCATGAAGTAACATCTCACCATGTGATTGGATGAAGATTTAGGGGGTTCCTTATCACTCAACCCATGAAAAATGACTTCATTCCTAAGGTTGCTCATGATTTGGGTTCTTTCCCAAATTATGGTAGTTCTCAAGTCTTCATCCATGTCTCCACTTTCAAATTTTCCAAAAATTTTCCCATATATGAAGGCCAAATTATTCCTATCATTTCCATTTGAAATGGATCTCAAAATTAATCCTACACATGAAACAAACAAGTTAGGAAAAACATTGGTGTTTAATAACACCCTTTTGATCCAATTATCATTTTTTAGGATTATGAGGTACATCCTTCCTTGTGGCCTTTGTCTTTCTTCTTTATCCATTTAAAAAAATGGATTGTCCTTTTAATTCCATAACAAGTTGGAATATTGATCTTTTCCCATATCCATTTTGATTATATGCAAGTCCATCATGGTGTTTTTTTCCTTCAAACATTCCCTCATTTCATTGTACATTGATCCATCAAGAAGCCCCCTTGTGCCATATAACATTAAAAAGCCTTGCAACCATTTCTCATTTGTGATTATAAATTGTTCCTTCTAATATTATTCATCAAATATAAATTCATTCAAAAAATTTGAAAAATTATTAGATACCAAACAAAAATCATCATTCAACTCATATTTTTCTATGAATATCTTGATTACTTTGGCCTATTCAAAATCATCTTTTTGAATACCAAATTTTTGGGTACTTGGATGCCCCAAATAACCTAGAATTTTCTCATTTTCATCCATCATTTTCATCCCTTCTTTCTGCTATAAAAACTTAGATTTTTGATCCTCACAATTTCCCACTCCACGTTGCCTCAAAGTGTCATCTTTTTGTAGTTCACCTAAATTCCATATCCATGATGGATACTTGCCATGTCCATTCACTTTTGGAAGGTTTATCTTTCCCATTTGGTTCCCTTCACCACAATATTAGTGATATCGCAAAATTTTCAAAAAATATAATGAAGTAACTAAGCATGAGGAGGAATCAATGAAAACTTACCAAGATGACCATTACATTGCCTACCCAAACAAAAATTTGATATTGTATCATGCATGAATAATTATGTTGCCAAAGTAATATAAAATTTATTGGAATATTATTAAATCCTTTTTAAAGTCACTAATATAAGCTTCCATTACTTAAACCATGGAGAAGAACTTCCTTGTTGGCTTCCATAAATTTCAATTCCAATTTGTGCAAGTTATGAGTGTATTCGCCAAGGGATTGGACCCATTGGGATCCAAGCACAACATCTAAATCATCATGATAAATCACATTAAATTATCTTTAAAATGTGTATATTCATAGGGTTAATTTTAACCCCATAGTGATGAAAATGCATGAGATGGAGGAGCCATCCCTAATAGTCACCTTAAACCCTTTATTTGCTTTAGTGGGTAGCTTATGTCTTGCAACAATTTTGGCACTTATGAAATCATAAGTGGATCCATTGTCCATGGATGTGATAACCCTCTTTCCATTAATTTATCCTATAACATGAAAAAGGTGGTGTTTATTGGAATTTAATAGGGTGGTAATCACTTCTTCCTTTGTCACCTGTTGGTTGTCCTTTTCATTTTGTTGTATCTGCCCTTCATTTTTAATTTATTTTACCTTGGATAAATACCCTCCTATGCTTTCTTCTTGTGAATTTGACTCTTATAATGATTTTTATCTTAAATTCAGTTCATTTCTTATTTCCTTAGGTTTATTAGTGTCCTCTTTTTGATGCTCTATCATTAAGGTCTCTCCATTAGGTGGTTGCCCTTCAAAATCAGATTCTTTGTCTAATGATTTCTTTAATTTTTATGAATTAATCCCCATTTTTTCATGACTTATATAGGGACTTTGTTTGAATATTTTTTTTACATTTTCAAACTCATGAAGTGGTTTCCCCTTATATAATGGAAAATCCAATTATGTCGCTTGTTTCACTGGTTGCCTTTCCCTTGATTAAAGTATTTTATCATGTGCTTTTGTTGGTATAGGCTTGATTAGTTATTTATTCCTTTAAAACTTATAGATTATCTCCTTCAAAAAATATTTATGTTTTCCCATCAATCTAGGATTTTATGTAATTCTTTTTTGAAACCACCACTTATGGGCAGCCTCATCCAAATGTTGAATAACAAAAATTATTGTCTCCTTTCGATGTCTAGGCCTCAAGTCAAGGTATTGTATCATCATATCCACCCAAAATCTTACTAAATTACCTAGATCACCATAAAAATATGAAATGACTATCTTCCTAAAATTATTTTTTGTATCCATATACACATAATGTATCTTACCATACCTCAAGCCTAGCCAAGCTTCAAAGTTCCCTCCCCTACGATATATAGGTGCAACAGTCAAGTAATCATCATAATACTCCATGAGATCCCAATGAATCAAAGGTTGGTCCTCATGATCTTGGGCTTGTGTATTATCTTCCATGTTCCTATTTTGAATCCCACAAATTTCCAATATATGGATATGATACCATTGTAATATCCCCAAATTGGGATGACAACCAAAAAATAGGGTTTTCCAACAAACCCTAACCAAACCAAGGACAAAACTAAATTCTAAAACCTATAACCAAACAAACCCTAACTATAAAAATTTAGGATATTCAACCTAAGTAGCATCCAAATAAATCCACAAGAAGCTTAAAATTATTTAGAAAATTGAGTACCTTTTTACAATCCAATAATATGGCAAATTGCTGAAAATACCTCACAAAAATATTTTGAATTTTCCTTGAAATTAAAAATGTAATTTTCATCCCTTAAATGTCTCAAAAAAATCCCCAAGAGGTCCACCACACCCAATAAAATTAGAATAAATAAATCTTGAATTTATTCCTTGATTTTCTCTTACCGAAACACCTCTTGAAGCTTGCCAAACAAGTCACCCAAGTGCCAAAATTGCAGAAATAATTTTTGAATATTTTAGGTCATTGAATGACCCTTAAAACCTTATAAAACCACTCCAACACAAATCACTCAAGATAGAAACCTGAAAATCTGCCTTTCCCAAACAAATTTCTGCCCATAATAATAATTATTTCCTACAAATAGGCTGAAACTTCAAAAATTCATAACTCCCTAAATACTTGGTATTATGATGAAAATAAGAGATCAAACTAACCAAAAAATTAGTGACTATCCAATAAAAATAATATCAAATTTTTCCTTCCATGAGAAGGCCACTAAAACTTGCTTTAAATTTTCAAAAACCTTGTTTCTAGAATTTTCCTCCTCAAACCCTAGATTCGCTCAAATTTATATAAGTAGGTGGTATTTCAAAACACCTTTGTAGATCCATGTGCATGAACACATGAAATTTTAAGCTCACTTATAATTATTTAATAGAGTTTCCTAATTAAAAGGAATGGAGTTTTTCATCCCCAAACCTAAGACACTTCTTGAAGGTTTTCATCCTCAAGAGGTGGAAACCAAGATTGACATACATGATCAATAATTCCAATATCCAATTATGCATAATCTTAAAATTAATCCTTACTTTCCTTTATATTCCACTCCTCCACGTGGAGCACCCAAAATTAGAGGGAAGAGTTACCTTTATTTATAAAATATTAAAAGATCCTCTTAATTTCACTTTAGGCCTTAAGTGCCCAAGACCTATAAACCCCACCACTTAAGTGAAATAGAAACATAAGGTGATTTTTCATAACTCAACTCAAAATTACAAATATAAAGTACTTTTTCTATTTTCAACTCCTCATAAGTTTCCCATAATGTTCCCCTTCCTTCCTCTACCCTTAGCCATTGGAAACAAGAATGGGATAAGGGTCCAACAAGGGTCTAGATAAAAAATGGGGACATTGCAATATTCTTAATTATCTTTTGAAGAGAAGTTATATTAATACCCATTTTCTATAAGAATGTAAGTTTGACAATATTCAAACCTAAATCATTATCTACCAAGACCCATTTGACTGCCATATTTTCATTTTGAACTTGTATACACAAAGGAAGATTATGATCAATAGTATACTTGGTAGGAAAATACTCATTTTCAAAAGATATAACATCCTTCAAAGTGTTTACAACATATGTAAAATAAGAAGGCTTTGTGTCATTTGGCATAGATGTATGATTCAATGCTTGGTATAGAATATCATTGAAAATATTAGATTGTTGAATTAATTCAAGCATATAAATATTCGCTGGCATATTCCTTAATTGATAAATAATATCATACCCTTTAGACTGATTAATTTTCCAAGTTGTATTTTTCTAGGGATGAGGAGGGATTTCTTGAGTTTGTTCCTCTTGTCTTTCCTAATGGGATAGCCAACCTCATCTATTGATAATAACTCAAAATATACGATCTATTATAAGTCAAGGGTGATTAGTAAACGTGGGACATGAGCTAAGATAGTTGGTAAGTATAGGGGAAGAAAGAATGAAAGGATCCATATGAGCCCTATGGAATCTATTAGTAATAGGTAACAACTCAAACTGAGCCATGAAACGATAAGTATCATATAACTATTTGTTATCAATTTCTTAATAGATATTGAATTTTATATTTTCCTTTAAATTATGTATCTTTGGACTTACATGCAATCAAAATATTTTACTTATTATAGGGAAAAACATGTAAAATATACCAAGTAACTTTGAACCAAAAATTATAGATAGATTCAGTCATTATGATCATGATTATTATAAAAATTTAAACATTTGAAATTTAAAATCCTAACAAAAGTGTTAATATGATAGAAGGAGAACTCTAGGAAAAACTACGGTTTTTAAATATTCAACAATAGATGGGTTCACCAAATATGTTTTATCAAAATTCGGGATCAGATAAATGTTAATATAATTAAGACAAAATGTTGACTAAAATTAGAATATGTAAGATATGCAATAAATACATAAGACTAATTAGCTATTTTATTTATAAATATGCTAAAATGGAAAGGTACTAAGTAAAAATAACTTATCTATAATTTATATCTAATGAATTGCAACAAATATTATGTGATAGACTATGGGACTATGTGAGGGAACTATGAATCAAGAACATGGATATGTTTGATCCTAAGATAAGGCTACACTATTTGAACAAGGCCAACCTATATTGTCATCTGTAAGGTGCATTGGCATCTATTATTGTTTTTCCCTCTATGTAAATTTACATCAGGTGCATTTACCTATAGGTCCTATGTGGATGATATGATTCACTTGCTTTACTATGGGAGCCATTGTGTGCCTTCTTCACTTAGAACCCTAGTTCAATCATAATGAGGAAAAAATGCATTAAAATGGGAAAAAAGGTTGGGTGCTAAAGTTGTTCTTAAACTCAACAACCCTTGTGTTGAGAATTTCCTACATACCAATACTCTAAAGAGGGATCAAACTCCATGTATTTCTCATATGTTACAGTGATGTGTGTGAAATATTATGTAATGTTATATGTTGGTGTAATCTTGGACTAATTAAGTGCTTGAATAATGAATTTTGACCTTTATGATGTATTTATGCTTAGCTCAGGGCTTCTTGGGTTATATGGATTTAGAATTGGGAAGAATAGGTATTTTCCTCTCAATGTTTAGTTAAAATAATTTTGGTGTTTTCAATATAGAAGCCTCTTGCCATCTAGTGAATAAATGAATAGAAAATGTGCTTATAGAGTGGTCTTTTTTTGTGATTTCCTTGAATAGGACTTGAGAAACATGTGGGATGACCAATTATATGAATTTTAGTTTGAGAAACTATTTGTTATTTGGAGGGAAAATGAGATCGATATATTTAGACACTAATGGCCAAGACAATTGTCCTGAAGGAGTGGCCTTATGTGAAGAGCAAAGACAACTAAATTAGAAATATAGAACTTGCTTGGAATGATTACTATGAATTTTCAATATCAGAGTTGCCTAAAGGTTAAGGATCATCTACATATAATTAGAACAATAGTGGTTTAGAACCATGTAATTAAGCATAAGTTAAGTGCATATAAATAGTGGTCACAAGTGCATTATTTTAGCATTAAATGTTAATTTTAATGACTAAAACTACCTACCTTGTTTTTATTCCACTCCTAACCATACCTAAGTGCTTCTTAGAAGTATATCAAAATAATTGAGAATGTTATTTTCCACCCTAAATTGAGTTATCTTCATTGTATTTAAACTAGTCTAGTCTATCTACATGTCTCTCATTCATATTTACCACCTCTTGTGAAAAATGTTTCTATTTTTTTTGTTGTTTTATCATCCCTTTACACATTTTAGATAAATAAAATGTAGTATTTCTCATATTTTTCCTTATTTCACACTCCTTATTGAGATCACCGAGTTCATATTTAAGATCACATTGATTTATAATGTGCAAGTCTAGGAGTATCCACACATTTGAAATCAAATTTATCCTCTATATGAAGCAAGTGTAAGCTCTCTTAATTTTTTCATCTTAAAAACTTATTTACAAGCCTTCTCAATCTATATAGAGAAGGAAGATAGAAATAAATAAAGAAAAAGACAATTTCATAATCAAAATTAAAATATAAAATTCAAAACAATTATAATGAAAATTCAAAATTCAAACAAAATAAAAGTAAATCACAAACCAAAAAAGGAATGATGAAATCACTAGAACACTTTTATCTTAGATGAATATAAAACTCTGGTGTTGGAATCATAATAGAGTTGAAATCTCATTTGAGTGTGGTCAGCCAACAAACTTAAATAAGAGGCCTCATAGTTATCATTTGTTTGGCCTTCATTTTCATGCAACTATCCAATACTCATAGTTATCTGATAGATCTAGTGGGGTCTTGAGGAAAAAGGAATGCATCTTGGGAAGGTATGAACCTTTACATTTCATAAATATATTTTATGGGATATATAATTAATATTCATTAATTATCTAAACACAAAACATTGAAAGAATAAAATACCTAAATCATTTGATGTTGAAAACTCGTAGTCTTTCCAAATTGATTAGAGTATATTATCTCCACTAAAAATCATGTTTTCTCCTTAGTGTTTCACCTTTTTACATTCTTTAATTATTTAATATTGTTGGATAAACATTTTTATAAATTTCTCCTCATATATTTTCATCATATGATTTATCCTCTTTCAAACATGCTAGCATTGTGACAACATTGGGGTTCAACGATTTAAATGATAATATCTGAGAAATCAACCAAGATTTCCATTTTAACTATCCTTACATGAATATTAACTACTTATTTTAGTTTTATTGAGATAATATTATGATCATTGTCTTAATTTTTTGTATTCCTCTGAGTTATGTTTGAGATCCTTAGCTTTTCCTTATTTAGACTTTTATTTTCTAGACCTAATTAGCCTTTCTCTTATGGCCATTTGGACCCATCCTATCACCATGTTATTTGATAGCTCCATATCCTTGAATTTTAGACTTGGTTGAATATGATTGCATTTCATTTTTACATGTGCTCTTGTATCTTTAGGATTAGCATAAGTATCTTTTCCACTCACTAAGATAGATTAGAAGGAATATAACTTCATCCATTTCAATGATTTTTTTCTTAAGGTATGTATATGTCATTTTAAAAACTCTAATTATTTCATCATAATTATTTACTTTAGTTTTGAACTATCTTTTAACTAAACAACATTATTTGTTACACTATCGTGATGAGATGTGAGATTTGGGTAAGGGATAAGGTTGGGGGAGAGGGGGAAAGTGTGACTAACATATGCATACACCATATTTTTACTTTCTAACACTTTATTTTATATAAATCATCAGTATATTAATCTTGTTAAGTGTACATCCCAAGGAGTATATCAAAATTATGGTGGGTTTTCATACATGCATTTTGTGATAGATTATGTCATGAATTAAAATTTTGAGTACAAAATTTATATCATTATGACATCAACCTATCTTGTTCTCTTAGTTTCTCATTCCCCATTATACCCTCTTTTCCTTTTTTTCCTTTTATGCAATGTTATCAACTAAGTTTGTGTCGTATTTTTTTCTTTAGAAGTATTTATACATGATCATTCGAGCTAATGATGTTAGCTAATTATGCTTTTTGAATTTTAAGGTTTGGATCTCTATTTTTTTATTATCATTTCTCAAAGACAATATATTTAATCTAATCTACTTGCACATGCAAATTGACCTTAGCATCAATAAGAACATGAATTAGGGCTAAAGAGCTTGCACTAAGGGAATATAAGTTAGCACAAGGTCTTTCAAGATATCAAAGATAAGAGTTAAATTAGGAAGGTCTATTAAATTTTTGAAGTCCCCAAACCTTGGTTTACTTAGTTATTCTATTCTAGACCTTGGATTCACCTACAAAAATATCTTACAAATGCTCTAATCTAGGAAAGATATTAATGCAATGGAAATTCAACCCAAGGCAAGTATCTTTAATCTTATACTTTTTATTTTTAACTTTCGTTGGTGTTACAAAGAATTTGTTTTTCATATTCTTCCATGCATATATCAATGTATGATTGTTAAGTCATTGCTATCTTTTACATAATTGTTATTTCATAGCTCTTGATTATTCCTAGTGGCATTTGTATTTTATATTCTAGCTTTTAGATAGTTACAACTCTTGCTTCAACATATATTAACATCGCTAGATTAGTTATTTCTCTTGTTTCAACATCTAATGATATTGATTACCTTTTAGTCCATGATTGTATGTATTAACACCACCTTTGTTTCTCTTAAATCACTTATTTTAACATCTAATAATACATTGGATATAGTTAAGTTATTTACCTTACAACTCATTAAATATTATTTGTGTAGATTCCTCTTTTATATTTATTACAATATTTTTTTACACAATCATTGTCTATAAACCCAAATTACATTATGAGCTAACATTTTATGTATGTTTAGTTTAGAATGATCTTATAACTTTTCTTATTTTATACAATCATTATATTATAAATTATTTTAATCTTACATATAAAATCAACCATGCCTTCCTAATCGATCCACTTACAATCAGACCTACATTGCCAAATTTGATTACTTTAACATAGTTGTTAATTAAAAGCTTTCATTTTATTTATACTAACAACAATGAGCACTAATATCTAATAATACAAGATGAGGAGATGATAATCCCTGCAAGCCATCCTGAAATTATAAGTAAATCTAAGTGTGTGTCTACAGTTTGCGCCTACAAGCATGCATGACATTAAATTTCAATTTTCACATACCAATCCATAATAATTTTTTAAAAATGCATCAAAACATATATTTTGAAACCAACTCGTTATGTGAGAAAACATAATCGTTAGTTGAAAAAAATAATAGAATAATTGGCATTGTGTCTGACATATGAAGAGATTATGGAGCATTATCAAGATAGGAATTGCCGATCATTTATATTTGAATGGAATTTACAAAACTATTTGAAAGGGAATTAATAAATATTCCTTCTTTTGACATTTTTATGATATCAACTATGATACATAAAAATTAGGTTTTAAATATTATTTTCTGATATTTTTTTAGTTGTAATTTTTTGGAGGGGTTTATAATACTTGTAAGTTATGTATATAAGTTTTGGTTTTTATTGTATTTATTAGAGGGGCTTACAATATTTGTAATCCAATATATTCAATGTTGAATGTAATTAGTAGGAGAAAATATAAAAAATAATGTATATATATTTTTTCTTTTTCAAAATATGAACACATTTTTAATATGTATTTTATCATATTGACTCTTAATAGATTTTAAACCTAATCTACATATGAGTTAAACCTTTCCTTAGTTCAAATTAAAGTGAAACAATTTCAATTTTGATCATTGCTACCGTAGATGAGATTTGATGTCCATCATTCTTATTTTCAATGGTTTTAAATATATTTTACATATTGAACAAAATTTTACTGTCACTCATAATGTTATCTTTTATTTTAAAACTGCCAACTTTATTTCAAACATTGTCATATACATGAAAACATTAATTTTATTTAAAATATTATTATATACATATTTAATTTAAATACAACTCTAATAAATTTTGTAATTTTTAATATTTAATTTTTAATGATAAGGTTAAAACTATCATAAAAACTAATTGTTTGACCTTAAATTTAGATATGTGTGATATTTAGGTTTAAAGGTATTAAATTAGATTTTACAAAAAAGCGATGAACTAACCTAATAAATAGGTGAATAAATAGAAAATCCAAACAAATAGTGGTTGTGTCAACATGAGTTTGTAACCCTATTGCAGGTGTCCTATATGGAATATTGACTGGATCTAAATGTGATCAATTGGAGCTTTCTAGATTTTTAATCATCTTTATTTTGATGTCTTCAAATCATGTGCACAGATTACCACACTTTCTAAAATTTGATCAAACCCTAGCACTTCACCCTTGGAGTGAATGTTGAATAAACCATCTTGTAGCATGTAATTCAACCATGTTTTTTTTACCAAGGTGGTTGGATGTTGACAAGCATTATAAGCTTCTTGAAAATCTTCATCACTCTCATATAACTCTTTGAGAGAATCAATGCCTACACTCTCAAGCTGAAATTCATTGACTAGAAATGCTCCACTACTCAAAACATTAGCCACCTTATTACTTTGATCTTTCTTGGGTTTGATAGTAAAGTCAAAATTCTACAAATACTCTATCCATTTCATATGAGTTTTCATCATAAAATGATTTAGGAACTCTATTTTTTCAATGGTTTGGGTTCAAACAACTAATTAAGCATAATTATACATCCCATAAAATATATTCATGAAATTTAAAAGCTCTTATGATGTAGGAGCATCATTCCAAGGTTGAATTTTACTTTATTTTTGGTTTGATCAAGTTGTTTTAAAGGTTATATCTATTGTTTAGATTGTTATAAAGGTTTTAGGGGTCGTATAACACACTTGAAAATCATTTTTAAGTGTTTAGGTTAGCTTAGGTAGGTTAGAATTTGAATTTTGTATTTTCCCACCAAAATTCAAATTCAAATTTTTGAATAAGCTATGTTTAGTTTTGGAGACTCTTAGTAAATTTTAATGTTTGTCTTGAATGGTTCTAGTGTTGCTATGTATCTATAGAGTTTACGTGAGTCTTATAGTGTGTTAAACATCTTTAATCTAATTTTTTAATATGCTCGTCAAAACTCTTGTTAAACCCATACTTTGCAAGCTTGTACAAGACCTATGTTGGTAGGTTCTTGAGTAGTTAGATAAGTTGTAAGAAATATATAATGTTTTGTAAATATTTATTTAAATCATAATAAAAATGGTAATATAAATTTTTTAAGGCTTCAATATGTGATAATAAAGTGAAAATTATAAAACAAGAAGACTGTCTCATACATTTTGTGTATTCATGAAGTTGAAGTCTCTTTAATACAAAGTTCTAGGTTTTGATGTGTTTGTTTGTCTTAAGGAACTCTCAGTAAGATTGAATATATTTTTTTGATTCTAAATTTTAAACTTTATATTCAATCTCCATTAATTTGATAGGAAAGTGAGCAAACATCAATTTGGAAAATTCTAGCTTATATTGTGTCTTGTTACAGCAAGCTGAGTCTTTAAGGATAAACTTTACATTCAATTTATATCGATTTACCATGGAAGGAAAATGAGAAAGGTTATTTAATGGTAAAATAAGTTTTGAAATATTTAAAACATAATACAATAATGAAATTTTATCAAGGTTCATAATTCTGCCCGAACAAGCTTGAATAGGCCTCACAAGAAGACATCTTATAGGCCAAATTTATCAATCTTTGATACTTTTATCATTGAATGGTAAGGTTATCATTTCTTGAGTGTTACTAATGTTTGAAAAGACATTTTAGAATTTTAATCAGCCATTAAAACTTCATTTTTTCCCTTAAAACTCCAAATTACTCCTACTTAGCCTGTGTAAGGGAGTTAGAGAAGAGTGAAAGCCATTTCATGGTTTTGGTATCTAGGAGTTGAACCAGACATTAAAAATTGGTATACTTTATGGGTTTTATATTTTATAGGTGAATCAAATACTAGTTTTTACTTTTGGCACGTATGGATCCTTTGATACCCAAACTACCATTATATGCCTAAGAGACCTAATAGGATACCTAATTACTAAAAAGAAGGGTTGAACTTTCATACTTGATGAGAGAGTTAGAATCCCAAATTTGGTGTGTTGATGTAAAACCTTAATGGGTATATTAAAAGTACATTATTTTAATGTGAAACCTTGTGTGGTCAAAAATAAGCTTAAAAAATTGCTTCGATAGGGTTACTAGAAAAGGCCTAAAAACACAAAAACTTGAAAATAAGAATCTTCCCTTGAGATATAGAAACTAATTTTTTTGGATTTTATAAATGAGGATAATAGGTATCTATATATCACATTTTATGGTCTTTAACCTTATATATTGATAATAACATTGAAATTAGTGCCTCAAAAGTGTTATTAGAGCTTGGTCCAATAAGGTAAGGTTGTCTTTTGGTTGCTTTTGATTAACATCGATTTGGTATCAAATCAGGTTTGAAACTGAGGTATATCTCAATAAGGTATACACTCTTAGATAACAAGAGTGAATTAGTTGTGTATTGGTTATTTAGCTTGTAGAGTGAGTTTTGGTTAGATAGCTTGAAAGGTGCAAGAATAAGATGCCACCTAGAAGGAACAGAGCCAAAATTCAAACTATGTTGGAGGAATTATAGAAACTAAGTATTATTTTTTATTTGATACCTAAAACAATAGAGGTTAGTCAAATAATGGGAGTCATAACATGAGATGATAGTGATATAGAAGAATAACTCTAAGAGCCAGAAGAGGAAGGTGAAAAAGTTGGAGACCATGATGAAAAAGGTATAAAAATAATACTAAAGGCAGTAATGAAATAGGGGCCTAAACCAAAGATGATACTTCCCACATATTTAATAATTTTGGATGGAGAATAACTCATTAATTAGATTGTATAAATAGATAAATACTTTGACTATGAAAGTGTTCCAGAGGAAAATTAGGTGAAGATTGATTGCAAAAAGATGAAAGGGAATGCATCCCTTTTGTGGGATTTCATCCAATAATAAAGAAGAAATAAGAGTAAGAAAAATATCAAGTCTTGGGGAGGATGGTATGCAAGTTGAAAGGCAAATTCTTTCCAAGTGATTATGAAACAAATCTTTTCAAAAGATTGTAAACATTGAAACAAAAAGAAATGAGTGTCGAATAATATACAAAAGATTTATATAAGCTAGTTATCAGACCAAGCCATATAAAAGAGGACAAAGAAAAGGTTGGTAGATATCTTATAGGGTTGAGATATAATTTAAAATATGAACTAATCCTATTTATTCCCATAACTCTTGAAGAGTGTTATCAATTTGCAATGAAAGTTGAAGCCAAGCTTAATAGAAGGAAGACACAACAAAGTAGAGTAAGAGGCAAAAGTTATTTAGTAAGAGGTTAGCAAGGAGGTAGAAATACTTCACCAAGAAACCAAGGAGAAGCTATAAATTCACAAGAATAGTCCTTTACTCCAAGAGGTGGATTTAAAGGAAGAAAGCCATACTTCAGATGTGTATATGCATCAAGAGGAAGAGGATCCAATGGATTCATACGTAAGTGATTCAAGTGTAATAAGTTTGCAAGATATGGATTTTTGGAGTGTCCATAAGGCCAACAAGAAAGCATATATAGAACTAAAAATAGAAAAAAAAATTCAAGCAACAAAAGAGGAGAGTGTTGGTTCTCCATCTCATATGGAAGAACCAAAGGTAGGTGAATCATTAATTATTAGAAGGGTGTTGATTGAGACACCTAAAGATAAGGAACCTGCACAAAGAAAGACACTTTTTAAGACCTCCTACAAGTGCTAAGGTAAATTTTGTAAAGTATTCATTGATTCAAGTAGCATGGATAACTTAGTTTTAGTTGAGATGGTGAATAAACTAAAGTTGAAAAGGTTTCCCCATACCACTCCCTACAAAGTCTCATGGCTGCAAAAAAAGCAACAATTATTGGTTAATGAATAATATTGGGTGGAATTTCATATTGGGAGTTATAAAGACAAAGTTATTTATGACATCATGTCAATTGACATGTGTCATGTAATCCTTGGAAGGCCTTGGAAATATGATAGGAATGCATCACATGATGGAAGAAGAAATGTCTACACTTTGGAGAAGGATGGCATAACCCATACCTTATTACCTATAAAAGAAAAATATGGTGACCAAAAGGTTGGTTCAAGTATAATGGTGGTAAGTTAAAAGTAGTTTGTGGATGCAATGAGAGAATAAGAGTTAGGATTTACTATGGTTCTCAATCCTATAATATTTATAATAGCTATGAATGTGAATGAATTTCCAAATGAAGTGCAAGATGTATTCAAGGACTATGTTGATATCATAGTTGATGAACTACCAAGTGAGCTGCCACCAATAATAAAGAACAATGATCATATTAACTTCATTCTAGGAGAAATTTTTCCTAATAAGGCTACCTATAAGATGACACCTCAAGAAAATTTTGACATCAATAATCAAGTTCAATAATTATTGGACAAAGGGCTGGTCAAGGAGATTCTTATCCCATGTCTAATTTCAATGGTGTTAGTGTCTAATTAACAAAAAAATTGAAGGATGTGCACTAATTCAAGAGAAATAAAAAAAATCATTATAAGGTACATATTTCCTCTCCCTATAATAGAAGGCTTGATGGCTTGTTTGAGTGGTTCAAACTACTTATCTAAGATTGACCTCAAGTGTGGCTACTACCAAATCAAAATTGGACATGGAAATGAGTAGAAAATAGCCTTGAAGACTAATGAAGGGTTATATGAATGGTTGGTCATGCCATTTGGTATCACTAATGCACCTAGTACATTTATGAGGCTCAAGAATTAAGTTCTTAAGACATTCATTGATAAGTTTGTTATAGTTTATTTGGATGGCATATTGATATATAGTCATAGTAAAGAAGAACATCTCCATCATTTACATTTGGTCATGAGAAGGTTACAAGAGGAGAAGTTACTAATCAATATCAAGAAGTGTGTGTTAATAAAGGTAGAGTTGTTTTACCTTGGTTTTGTGATATTAAAAGGAGTATTGAAGATGGATAAGGACAAGGTGAAATCCATCATGGAGTGGACAACTCCTAAGGCAGATGGAGAGGTAAGAATATTTCATGGACTTGAAAGATTTTAAAAGAAATTCATTAAAAAATTTAGTGGAATTTGTGCTCAAATCATAGACATTATTAGAGGATACAATAAAAAATTTAGGTTGACTGATTTGGTTGAATGAAACTTTCAGTTTTTGAATTAAAAAATCACCAAGCAACCCATTCTAGCACTTCCAAATTTCAATAAATTCTTTCAGGTGGAGTGTGATGCAAGTGGAGTAGCCATAAGGGTTTTCTTAAGTCAAGGCATAATTTAGTGAAAATCTCAATGATGCTAAAAATAAATATTCATCTTATGATTTAAAGTTCTATGTAATTATTGGCCTTGAGGAAGTGGAGGCATTATTTAATGCCCAAGGAGTTTGTAGTCTTCATAGATAACCATGCTCTACAATTCATCACTTGTCAACCCAAACTCAATCAGAGTCATATGAAATGGATAGAGTATTTGTATAATTTTAACTTTACTATCAAACACAATAAAGGTAAAAGTAATAAGGTGGCTAATGCTTTGAGTAGGAAAGTATTGCTAGTCAATGAATTTCAGCTTGAGATTTTAGGCACTGATTCTCTCAAAGAGTTATATGAGAGTGATGAAGATTTTCAAGAAGCTTATAATGCTTGTCAACATCCAACCACCTTAAAAAAATAAACATGGTTAGATTATATGATACAATATGGTTAAAGTACATGCTATAAGATGGTTTATTCAATATGGATTAATTCTTACTCTTTTGTATAGGATTAACCTTAATAGGTTTGATAATTAGTTACCTTGGATTAAAAATTTATTTTTGAAGTGGATGTTCATATGGAATTCCAAGAACTATGACAATTTTGTTGGTATGAATGTATTTAGTACACCCATGAACTATGGAAGGTACTACATGGAGTTTATGTATCCAAAGTCATCCCAATAGCATATCAAAGACTCTTGTGTATGGTATAACTAAGAAGTTAGTGACCACATGTGTTAGTCTAAACTGTAAGAGTAAATTATCTCACTAAGAACATGTTGTGAGGTCCCATCAAATAATCTGATCATTTTGGTCTAAGGGTATAAATCATCATGGGTATATTCCAAATTTGTAGGTAATGTTATGGTGAAAATATTTTTGATAGAACATTTTCAACCATAACACTATGAATAGGTTGGTGATCAACATATGCTTGAATAAATAATGAATTAATATTTGATTCATCATCCACAATCTCACTATCATTGAAATTAATGGAGGGTATCTAAACCATAAGAGGTATATGTCATGTATAAGTACCAATAATCCCATCTAATGGGTGCCCATAATGTAGTGGAAGAAGATCTGAATTATATGCAATTTTCACTTCCAGATTCTTTTTAGAATGATCTTGTAATAGGTCACTAAACATCTTTTGGTTCTAATGGCCACTAGATTATGACCTTGAATCTTTAGGAGGATCATCAAATGTAAGTTGATGGTTATAAATAAGGTTTTGGATCTTATGCTTCAAGGTATAACATCAATTATTAGAATGCCCAAGGATCTAGTGATAGTCACAATAAGCATTGACATCATATCCATGAGGTAGAGGTCTACTCATATCAACCTTTATGGGAGGAAGGAGAGATATGACATTACAATCTACAATCTTCTTAAGTATCGAAGCTGGAAAGTCATGGAATTATGTAAATTATCTCTTTGGTGCATTGGATAAGATAAGTTGATTAGGTTGTTGTGATATTGTATTTATAGTTATAATTTTTTCATTTTTAGGTTTTTTAGGTTTGACCTTGTAGCATGGTTTGATGTGAAACTTGTTATTGGATGTAGCCGATGTGTTTGCTACATACTTAATCTTATTCAATATAATAAGTTTCATTTCATGATCTATAACAATATGGCATCAAAAGATTTGATTTTTTTAAAACAATGGAATCATGTAATAGGGAAATCAAACTTTTCTTAAAGATGTCTTGAAGCTCTTTATCTGCCATTTGATTTGTCATTTTGGCCAACATTGTCATGTACCTCAAGATATATTCATTTATAGGTTCAATGGTTCCTTCTTTGATATTTGCAATTTGGGCATATGATACCTTTTTAGTGATGTTAATAGATAAGTGTGTCAAAAACTGATCCAAAATAGGTTTGAATGTTTTTATTGATTGGATTGGTAAATCATAGAACCACTTTACAGCATAGTCCTTGAGGCTCCTTGGAAATAGTTTAGTCAAAATTTTATCATTGAAAGCATAATCAAGGCATTCCGCATATAAATATTGGAAATGTTGTTCAAGATCACCCTTTCCATCATAAAATGTGAACTTAGGTGCAACAAAACAAGTTGGCAAGGGGTGAAAATATTTCTCAGTTGTAAGAAGGATATGTAACACCTCTTATGAATCAATAGCACAAGGTAACTTCATATAATTTTGATCAATATTAATAAAATTATCTTGGAAACATTTTATAGTTTTAACAAGACCTTTCACATTTTGATCACTGAGGTTTGAAGTTTGAAAGGTCACCAGAGGAGGTGTACCCATGGTGTGAGTGGAAAGAGGAATTGAAACTAGTTACCAGAATAAAATGCCAATGTTTCCCATGGAAGATGTAGGAATAGTAGTGTTTTTTTCATGAAAAAATGTTGTAAACACATAACCCATGTCCCCATTATTTATATTAAGTGATGATGTACTCAAAGGGAGGGTTACATGAATATGGGGATGTCTCATAGCTCTAATAGAATGATCAATAAATGCCCCTAGTTTTTCATCTATGCTTTTTTGCTTATTTATTTTCCAATATGGTTCTAAGGATATCATAAATATATTCATGGTTTTGATGTATATTCTCTTGAAAAATAGCAAGAGCTTGTACTTTCTATTGATCTATTTGTTCATGTTCATTTTTTACATTAGATTCATTATTTTCATGATCAGAATCATCTTCTATAATAACCTCTTCAAAATTTTATATATTTTCATTATTGGCACTTTATTAGGCATATGATTTGATACTTCATTGGTTTGAGTCATCTTAGGTAGACAACGAGGAAGCTTTAGGTGTTCAATATAAATACCACCTAATTTAGGGCACGCCTAGGTTGCATATAGATAATAGCATAAATCTAATAAAAATAACAATGAAAAACCTTAGGAGGCTAAATACCTTAGAAAAATTTAGGGTTTGCATAAAGAGACACAAAATTTGAGATCAAAAAATGTTTAACCCTAAATTTATATATGTGTGGTATCTAGGGTTAAGGGGATTATATTAGCTTTTACACGAAGGTGGTGAACTAACCTAATAAGCAAGATAATTAATAGAAAACTTAATCAAATAATATTCTAAATTTATATGACTAAGATTTCTAAAAATAGTAAAGTATAACTATTGATAGATATTGTAATGAATTGGAATGATATTTAACTAGTTTACTATGCACACAGAGGCTTGATCCAAAATAGGATGTAAACATACTAGAAGATGATCCTAAAAGAGTTAGTAGATTATATAAATATTCTTTTTGTGGCCTCAAATTATTGTGTTGGATTTGGATAGTTGTGTTGATGCAAATTTCTAACCCTGTCATAGGTATCTTGTATAAAATATTGATTGGATCTAGATACAACCAACTGGAGCCTTCTTAATTTTTTGTAACTTTTCATTTGTCTTCAGATTGTGTACACATACCTTCACTCTTTATCAAATGATCAAACCTTAGCTCTTCACTTTTGGAGAGATTATGATAAAAATGGGTTAGTGGGCTCAAAGTGTCGAGATGACCTCAAAGACCCCTCTACTAATTGGTGTTTCCTACATAGCCAATCAGATGGATGTAGTTTTCCCTTAAGAGTTGGCTTGTGTGTACACAAGGATGAAATGTGTGATAAATAAAAACATGTAGTGATCTAACTTGTAACTTGGTAAATATGGCTCATGGAATACCCTTTTAATTCTTCACACGTGTGGAAACACTTCAACTATGACTAATATAGAAATATGAATAAATAGGTAAGGTTTGATTACTCAAATGATTGATTGAGTGATTCTTGGTATATTAAAATATTTCCTTGTGAGTTGTATGTGATTTTGAGGTGAGGAATGAATGAGGGTTGATCTTGTATATATACCAATCCTTTTTATAAATATCTCTCATTAAAGCACTTACTTTGATCTTTTGGATATGTTTATTTTACAAATTAGATGAATTTTGGTCACCATACACTTTGTGGGAAAATGGATACTTATGTCGACACATGTGTCCACCTAAGATGCAAGTATCCAGAGAGCTAGAAAATAGGTATAGGTCTAGAACTAGTAGAGAAGGATTACAATCAAGTTTAGAGATTTTTACACAATATAAAAGGCTTGATAATCAAAATAAAAATGGTCAAACTAAGAGATAAGAAATTAGACATAAAGAGAAAATGAATGTGAGCCTTTCAATAGTAAGCAGATCTATATCTAAAAGGTATAGCCATGATATGTATTTTCCAAGTGTACAAGATTGAGGTACTATATAAATCAAATTTTAGTATCTACACTAATATATTAATGAGTAAAACTTTTAAAATTTTAAAAAATGATTTGGATTGCAAAAATATTCACAAATTAGCTAAGCATATTATTACCCAATCCCCTTCTAAATCCAAGGTCATCCAAAAGTTGTACATAACTATTCTTAGGAAGAAAAATGGTATTACTTATACAAAAAATGAAGAGTTATCCTACACCAAATCCGATCCAGTCCCAAGTCATTCTAGAGATTATTTTACCTAAAAAATATGCGTGTCATTACCAATCCCCATACATCGTATATGTATGCCACCCCTCTCTATGATGCTCCCATTCAATCCCCCATCCAAGTGAATCTTAGATCACTTGAATATCATTTATTTATTGACAAGATGGTCCTTAGGCCATTTTAAAATCTAAATTCTAATAAATCCCAAGATGTGGAAAATTTAAAGGCTCTTTTTATCCATCTTAGCCCAACTATTCTTTTCATCCATATCTCTAATATTTTTAATTTTATTGTTCCTCATGGTCTTCCCCCAACTTGGACATCCCATATTATTCATCCCATCTTCAAATCTAGAGACTGGCTTCAACCAAGGAACTATTGTACCATCATGATTGGGCATACCTTGGCTAATATTTTTGCTACAATGCTAGATGACTATATATCCAAGTGGGTAGAGACAAAACAAAAATTGATAAAAAGGTCCAGGGGGATTTAGGAGGAATGATCGAACAAGTGATAGTATATTCACTCTTGTTACCATCATTAAGAAAGCAAAGTCTAACAAGCAAAAGGTATATTGTTATTTTTTAGGTTTATATAAGGCATTTGATACAATACCAAGGCATATTTTGATTCAAAGGCTTAAAGAATTGGATCTTTCTAATTTAGTAATTACCCTGGTAATGAATTTATATAGAGACAAGTTTTTAACATATTCATACCAAAATGGGCACTACAGATAACATCAATATTACCTATTATGACATTAATCTTCACCCTTGGAGAGAGTTCTTCAGGATCCCTCCAAATAAGTCATAATATGAGGGCAACCCTAGACTGTGGGTAACCTATGGTTGGGGTTGAACCTCTAAAGAAGGCCAGTTTCCTTTTGATGGATCACCTAAACTAATGCTATCACAGTGAAAAGGGCTACTAAGAAAGTTAACTAGGTGATGCACCAAATACAAAGGGAAGACTCCCATAAACTTGAACCCATACTAGATCATCTCAATATAATGCTAGCTCACACAACCTCCCAATCTAACTGATTGCATAAGTATTTCATTAACTAGGTTCAGGCATAACACTAATACAGACCTATAAGAGCTTGAAAATGCCCTAAAAGAGGTCATAAATGAGGACAATGGACGAGGAAGATTCTCCTTCACAATGACATCATGTACAACTCACTCAACACAAATCCAATGCAAGAAATAGGTAAAGAAAATCTTATTGCATCAAGAGGTAGTTCTTACAAATGCTTGACAGGGTTTAGCCTAATCAAGATGAGCATATTTTTCAATATCTCAGAGAGTCCCCTGCTCTTTAAGATCAAAGAATCCTTGTGAGAATCCAAAATCTGAGAGAGAAGAGTCCCCTTACAAAATGGGGAAGAATGGGTGATATAGAGAAAGGGAGAATAGACAAGAGGGAGCATGTCATCTAAGATCATTAATTGAGTTACCACCTTTCTTGAATTGTGGACCATCTTTGATCCAATCAGGACTAATCCATCATCAACAAGTTAACCTTCATTTTCTCCAATAGTCTTCAAGCTTTCTCATTGGTTGATAAATGCACTAGAAGATAAGATTTCTATTTTGGAGATGATGAGTCATGATTCTTTTAAGGAGGAAAAATCCTTAAGATCTGAACAACATTGAATGCTCCAACTTCTTTCTCTAATCCCCCAATTTACTCCATGAACTTCTATGCCACCTTTCACTTGGATTCACTATAAGGACAAAGTCTTCATATCTATGGACTTGATAGAGCCATGCTCATGTCTATTTTAGACAACTGCATGTACCTTCTTATCAAGGATGTGGCTATGTCGAAGGAAAAAACAATTTTTCATAGTCACATGTTTGCCCCTACTTCAATATTTGAGCATAGGTTTATTGTAGATGAAAACCAATCCATTTTTTGGTTTTCATACAGCTATAATATTGATGAAATGAAGATTTCTAGGTGTTTGACCTCACTTTGATAGTAAGTTTTCACCCTTTTGTTTGTATCAGGTCTAAAAGACCTATTCTACCTCCATAGAGTTCTAATGGTGACGCTCAATCCTTGAAATATCCATTATGGTTCAACCTAGATCATCTTTGAACTCGATTCCTATGCATTTGATTGCCTAGGTCAAAAACAACTTCATCGACCTCCACCAAAAGTCTCCTGGGCTCATCTTTGTTGATTGGCCATCGACTTATTGATTCGGGACCAATCAAATTTAGACACTTGGCAACCTTACGCTTGATCAAAACTCTATTGACTTATTGACCTTGTTCACACTATTGATCTTTCTCTATACAAATGAGTGTGAGCCATAGATATTCTACCAATTTAATGCACTTAAGACACTTGTCACCCATGTTTTTTCTCTTAAGATCTGCTGACCTTTTAACCCATCGCTCATCATCAGATTTACTTTGTACGAGTAAATGTTCTTCATTGATTTGCTTGGACCCACTAACTTGAGCTTCATCTACATGCTATTAGATCTAGATTATGCTCCCAAGATTTTGCCACTTATTAGATCTTTATTTGTTCCCAAAATCCGGTGACCCTTTGACTGCGAGCTTGTCATTGATATGCTTTGTATGATTGAATTTACGTCATTGGATTTTTAGAACCCACTAACACTGTCCTCGCATGTATGCTATTAGATCTGACCTAAGCGCCCATGATATTGATACTTATCGGATGTTCATTTATTCTTGGGATATTTAAATTTGAATGACTACTTTACGTGGCTTAAACTTGACATCCCTATGCACGTTTCATTTTCTAAGATCAAATTTAAATGCTCGTAACTTGAGATAGATAACTCATCAAGTCATGACATTTGCAAAGAATGATCAAGGCATGAAGAACTTCATGTCCAAACATTTCTTTAACTCTGAGAGGCTTCCCAAGTGCATTTATAAAATACACAATCAGATTGACCTGTTCATTTTTGCATGACATCATGTGACAGTCTGATCCTTCAAAGCTTGTACAAGTCATTTGATCATCAGGAACTCTACTTAACGATCTCTCTAGGCAGAAGCTTTGTATGCGGGCCAAAATTGGCCAACAATACCATAGGTGTGGAACAAGGTTTCCCACTATCACCCACTCTTTTTGGGCTCTATATTGATGAATTGGAGGACTTTATCTCCAAAATTTTGGGTGGAACAAGTGGTTATAGCCTCTTTGGAATATATAGTTTGCTTTCACACTCAATTACATGTCTTCAAAGTCAACTTTATATTTTGAGCAATTTTTGTGATAAGAATAGTCTTGAAGTATATCTTACAAAGATAAAAATCATGGCATTCAATGTAACTAATAAAATAACATCTAACATCAATTTGACATACAAATAAAAATGGGTCGAGGTGGTGCAATCTTATATCTACTTCAATGTGGGTTTTTCTGGATGGCCTTTTAGCCTTGTACTTGTAATAGAAGCAAGACTCAACAAAGGATATGTAGCTTTGACATCCTTAGAAAGACAATATTTTTAGCTCTAATTTCAAGATATCTCGACAAATATTCAATTTTAACATACATTAGTTACTCCTAAACTATTGTATGCTTGTGAGGTTTGGGGTCCATATTTGAGACAAACTAATTTCAAATATCTGCAAAGATTTTTCATCTCCATGTTATTAAAGAACATTTGATCCAGAAGAACTATTCATCACTCAATTATTCTTGTAGGGTTCAAGGTATGTCCACTCTTTATCTCTTTAATTTTTCATGTTATCACTATGTTGCATGGGTTTTGATGCATGTCAGATATTTATTTGGTCATAATAGGTATCCATTCTTGTCACTTCAATCTTCTATGCAACCCGCCAAACAATGATGCAAAACTTGTTGGCATACAAGAATTATGGCTTTCCTTTAGAAAATGGATATTGATATAGAAATAGTACATCCTCTTGTGTTTTCTATTTATGTTCCTCGACTCCTAAACATGTAGTCAACAGAGGTATTCATGAAGAGATCAGTAAATCTTGCTTGAAAGTTATATGGTTTAATCCTAAAGAGCCTTTGAAACCAAACTTCTCCATTGTTTCCAATTTTATTCTACTTTCATGAGGATCAAAATCAAATTCTTAGATACATGATGAGGACATTGCCATCATGTTTAAGGATCCCTTTAGCTTAATTTCGTGTTTGCTCTCATCAACTCTGAATGGAATCTGATCATATGGTGAACATATATGTCAATTGTATTTTTTAGAACTTAAAAGTAAGGAACTTTTTGTATTCGAGTGTCCTATCTACTATGAGATTCGTGGAAGATGCTACTCTCTTTTTTAGCTTAATTCCGTGTTTGCTCTCATCAACTCCGAATGGAATCTGATCATAACCTCTCATATGGTGAACATATATGTCAATTGTATTTTTTAGAACTTAAAAGTAAGGAGTTTTTTGTATTCAAGTGCCCTATCTACTATGAGATTCATGGAAGATACAAATCTCTTTTTAGAGATTCCCATGGATCCTTGAGGAATTTCATTTAGTATGAAGACCAAAAATATGTAGCTTTGTTTATTCGTGAAACACTTCAACTTTGACAAAGAACTCTCAAATTGATGTCTTCACACACACAATTTAAGGAATAACAATTCTTACTTCCAAACAACGGATTTAAGGAATCTCAAGAGTCCTCACGACCAAACAACTTGACGTAAATCTCTAAAACAACATACATTTTATTGGTTTGAAGATATAAAACTCTAAAATAATAAAATCATTATTTCTTATTAATTTTGATTTTTTTGTTATCTTTTTGTGATATTTTTAACACTCCCTTATTATATTGAATTCATACAATATATTCTTCAGTACCATAAAACATTTTTAACCTCTTATGGACACTAAAACCCAAATTAACTTAAAAGTAAATATATCTTTTTAATATTTATTAGAAACCCCTCATCAAATCCATTAATTTATTTTGGGTATTGTTAACGGGCACCCAAAAATTGTTCTTGTGCTCAAATTTATTTTCTAAACAGTAAAATACGGTGGAATTTTTTTGAAGATCGTATGGATGAAATGGGAGATTTTGACTGTGAAAAATCCTTAACAATTATAATAATATATATAATTACACTTTGAAAAAATGGATTGCAATAACTTTTAAAAGGCAATGTTGAATGAATAACCGTCATAAAAAGGAATTCTCTGACACACCAACTTTGATGCAATAATTAAAATGATAGACAATATCTGAAGGACATATCAATATGATCTATGGCAGAAAATCAAATAAACCATACGCCAGCTGGTAGATCTTTTAATTATCGCCCGTCAGACCGATGCTATTGCTGCGAGATTTGAAATACCCTTCCACTTAAATCACAGGACAGCCACTGGTTGTTAGTGAGACATAAAAAATTGATTGTACGAATGCTTGTTGAAAATTGGGCCGACATGTGTTAGGTTCAAGATAAGAAATTAGAGGCGGAGAGGATGTTTGTGGACAATTAGCTTCCATGGTTACTGTATTTGCTTTTAAGAGCACGCCTCACTTTCCAAACCCTAACGGACCTCACTTCCATGTATATATATATATATATACATATAAAGGGATCACTACCTTAAAAGTATTCTATGAGCAAGGAAATTAATCATATAATTTTCTGTTTAAAGATTCTAGATTTCCAAGGTGGCTGAAGAGGTAAGAAATGATGATCTCTAGTTTATTTGTATATGTGAGCTTACATGAGCAATCTCTGTAGATCTTCACATTGCCGATGATTTTTGCTTTCATGGAAGATTAGGTTTTGTTTTCATTGTCATACGGTCCCTAATGCGTTATTTTCTAAGCACAAATCCTTTAAAGTTTCCAAGCAGTGGTCTGTTGATAGATTTATTCAGAAATAGGTTAGCGGACTGTACATCGGTACACTGTTAATAGCTTAGCCCCCGTTTTATTTTGCAGATCAGTTACTGTCATTTGAATATCATGTATGCAATGAATACATCTGAAGAGCAGCAGAATGGTTATTTTGGGTCATATGACAATGAAATATCACATTCCGAATTTTCTTGCCTGCGTCAGAGCGTCATCAACGAAGATTATGGGCTACATATGTATGGTGACACGATACAAGGAAATTTCTCTCCTCCATCTGCAATCGACAATGAAATGGCCAACCTTGAAAAATTTATGAGTGACGATATTTTGTGTCAAAGAGCTGGTGTATGTACTGAACCTCAACCGTCGGAGTTGTTACGGAAAAAATATGCCAAAACTGTGGCCCCTGAGAAGAAAAATGGCCGAGGTAGAGAGGCAGGAAAGAGCTTCAAAAAAGGTCCAAAAACTGTTAAGAAGAATGTAAGAGAGCTGTTGAAGGCGTTCAGTATCCTTCGCCCTTCTGCTACCAAAGATGGACACAGTAAGGTTGCCACTTCAAGAGGAGTGAGAGACAGAAGAATTAAATTGTCCTATGAGACATCCATCAAATTTTTCTTTGTACAAGACACCCTTGGTTTTGAGCAGCCTAGTAAAGCATTGGAATGGCTAATGGAACAATGCCGGCCTGCAATTGATGAATTGCCTAAAACTGTAAACTCTTTCTCACCATCTATGGGTGCACATCCACCTTGCTCCACTGCTGAGTGTGTAATGGAAAATTTGAGATTTCCTGCCGAGGCTTCCATAGATTCAACTTGGGCTGGGAATCAGGCTATTAGCAGATGTTTAGATCCAACTCTCAACTATACGCAGGGTGGAATGCAAAGCTCACCTCAAGTAGGTGCTTTTCAGTGTTTTTCAGGCCAGCTGGAAGGAAGCAGCATGCAATCAATGGAATCGTTTGCAGGGCTGAATTCAACAACATTTCCACCCTGCGCCTTTCCTTCAACCCCAAGATTTTGCAAGATTTGTGTTCGAGGTGAGTAGTTCATTTAGCCGGCTGCTGGTCTTTCTATCCTAAGCCAGACCCCAACAACATACAACTCTAGGTATTAATTATCGATATTTATAGAACAACTCGTTCCTATATATTACTTAAACCGCGATAGATCTATCCACTGGACAGCAGCTATATGGTAACTTTGTGTATATTGACGCTTCCATGATCTGGTGTAGTAGTAGTTGTATATTTTTGTTTCAAGCTGAATGAAGTCTCATGCACTTTGTTTCTTATAATTATGATACATGTTAACTTTTGTAAATACTGCTGCAAATAAATAACATGTGTTAAGTGTGGTATTTAATGTGTGTTTATTTTAAAGCACGTGGAAATGTATAAGAGGTTAATGTGATAATTATATTTAGGGATTAAAATGGATGACAGATGATGTATTTATATTATTTAATTTTAAAATACAATCAATTTTTTAATATTGTATTAGATGTTAAATTTTTTAAAAGTTTGTTTATATATATGTGTAATTTTTTATTTTTTTAAATTATAAATTATATTAGTATTTTAAAAGTAATATTAATCAAATAATCATTAAAAAAAATAATAATAAGTAAAATGGACTGTCATATTTAGTCCTTACTCACATCAATGATATATTAATCTAATGTAATTTTTTTTTAAAAATATTTTAAATCTAATAAAATTTTACTTTATTTAATTTAATTGAATTATAAAAATAATATGAATTTAATTTAATTAGGTCACAAACTCGTTTGTATGGATATATTTGACTCATTCTAATAAATATGAAACAAGTTTAAGACAATGAAAACAAGTATCAAAATATGCCTTGGTTAATAAAGAAGTGTAAAATTATCTTATAATATATAAAGAGACAAAGGGAATAGATAGCAATACCCGAGTTATCCCCTTTTTCCTATTAGTTATATGATAAATATATATGATTGACTATCTTAAAAGTGGCATATTAATAAATAACATTAAATACATATTTATCTTTGGTTTAAATTTAGAAATGTATATTAGACTAATCAAATTTAATAAGAAATTAATTTAAAAAAATGTTACATTAAATATTATATTAGCTTATCTTTTCAAAATAAGTATTAATAATTAATTTTAATTAAATATGATATAAAATTTAAATAATGAAAGAAAGGAGGATTCATAATAATTTTTTTCAAAGGACAATTTCTTTCACTCAAATATTAATGACAATTAATAGTAAGAAGACGATGTAAAAACAATAGTGAAATTTAGTTTTTTATGATTTATTTGACCACATCTTTACTTTGAATAACAAATAGTTTTACATAATTGTGTGGTTTCTTATTAAGGTGAAAACTTCTATTTATTAGAACCATTTTATATTGATGGTAGGATGTGAAGAGTTAGGATAATTTTTTTTGATTGAAAAATGTACTTTATTAAATTTTAAAAAATTACAAAATAAAATATAGTTAGTCATAAAAGGGACGGGTGAAAAAGTCACACCTTAAAAACTATACTAGGCTAAACAAGCTCCAAGAAAGTAACAGAAGCAACTAGAATGCTATACCGGTCAACAGATCTAACACGTGTGCACTAACAACCCAAAAAAAGATAAAGCACAACAAAACAACCAACTCCTTAAGCAGTAGTAGTGAAAATGGTAGTAGGTGGCAGAGGCAATGGAGGGCCCTGAGGCTTCCATCCCCACCTTTCATCAGCAGGGGGTCCCACCTAAGGTAAGAGGCTCCCACCCATCATTTTGTTGCTCTTGAGTTTGTTGTAGCTGCTCAAAATTTTACCGAGGTAGAGAAATGGCTAGTGACAGGGATGGGAACTTGCCTTGCAGGGGAGTCATCTAGCCTCCTCTACTACCATTGTCACGACGAGACAATCCACATCTAGGAGATGGCTAGTGAGAGCGAGGAGAGGAGCTCCTCGAACTCTGGGACCATTGGCTTAGAGACCAAGAACCCCTGATTCCACCATGTCCATGAAGAAGAGTGTGATTGGGGTGCTCCCAACTAACAGCACAAGGGGCATTCCCCTAGTGATCCAACAGCTCTTGTAAATGGTGAAGTTCCAGTCACACTTTCTCTATTTCTAGATCTGAAGGGTAATATTGGAGATCACATTAATTTTATTTCCATATCTTATGATTAAAACAAGCTTTATTTCTAGACTTTTAGATCTAAAATAAAATGTCAATGCAAAAAATCTACCAAAATATGTTGTATCTTGCAAGAAGCAAGGTTGAGTCCCCTAAAAGAGCCATTTTTTAGGTGATTATTTCAGTTCCGAAGGTTTTAAAAAGAGAATGAATCCATCTCCAAGTAGACTAAGCATGGGGACAAAACCAAAAAAGGTGCTTAATGGTTTCTAGGTGGTAGCAAGCATGACATGTGGGATTAAGAACCCCCATACACTTGAGCCAGTCTCTAACGAGGATCCCTTGATACATAATGCACCAAATAAAATGGCCCTTTTTAGGTTCTAAGATAGCCCAAAAAATATTATTAAATCTCCTCACCCAGACATGGTGAAGAGAGTTAAGACTCCAATCTCTGTTGAGCGTTTCAATATCAAATGCTAGGAAGCAAGAAAATTATAACCCAACCTAGGGGCATAACAACAAAAAGGAGTGGTTGTCAGCGAATTCCAATCCTTACACCATGGGGTGAGAGAGGATACTTCCTTTTGTGTAGATACTCACCAAGTATGACATTCTAAATTTCAAAAATAGAATCTTTATCTTCTTTGTTAAGCTGAAACCTAGCTTTCACAATATTCTAAGGTAGCAAGTCTCGAGATATTTTACAAAAAATATCTCCAATGTGCTTTATACCCTTTTTAAAAATCCTAAAACTTTTTATCCAAGGAACCATGGCAAAGGGAACATTGTGGAAATTGATGATAGGGGACCACTAGAGAGATTGAGAATTAATAGAGAGACCATCCCTGAATCCATCTCCGACCCAGACCAGATGAGACTTGATCTTCTCCCAGGCCTTCCATAAGATTTGTATGATGAAAGACCTAGAGATTTTGATAGGCACAAGAGTGAGGAGAAGGGTGTGCAATTCAAGCCCCTACCATGCCTTTCTGCCTAGAGGAGATCCTTAAACTATGCATTTTTGAATAAGGATCTTCCAGGATTCATCTCCTTCCAAGCCTCTTATAATCCAATTGATACTGAGAGAAATGCCTTGACTTTTAATGTTAATAAGGCCAAGACCACCTAATTCTTTAGGCCTATAATAAATGGCCCAAAACACTCTGTGAAATCCTTAATGGCCTTCAAAATTGGCCTAGAAGAAGTCACAAAGAAGCTTTTCCAACTTGGCATATGAGGCATAAAAGGGACCCAATAGGAAGAATAATAAACATGAGTAGCAACCAAGACCTTAGAGTAGATCTGAAATTTCCTAGCCATAATAAGAGGCTTAGCAATCCAATAGGGAATTTTATTTTCAACCCTCTATATGACATAAGACCAAAGATCAGCAGGGGAGGCTCAAAAAGTAAAAGGAATGCCAAGGAATTTAAATTGAATGCCTGGGAGGATCCATTGCCATTGGTAACCCTCAAGCCAAGGGGGTTTAGGAGACAAAGACTATTTGTAGCATTGGGTCTTCTTCCATTAGATAGAAGATCCTGAAGCTAAACAAAAATATCAAGGCAATGCATGGCATTCCTGACTAAATCTTCATCTTCTTGAAGATTAAGAAAGGAGTCCTTTTGAAAAGTGACCATTAACCAACTAACCATCTGAAGCAGGGAGAGAAATACCTTCAACCAACCCCCTAGAAGTATAGTCAACTAAAAGGTAATTAAAACCTTCTGCAACAAGCACATAAAGGGAAAGAGCAAGTGAACAACATTATCTGATCGATCTGTGTAGCTCAAATTTGTGAGACTATGTACCATTTATGGTGATGCAAGCTCCAACATCCTGAAAGAGCATGTTAATAGTGTGCACAAATTTTGGTGTAAATCCAAGACCCTACAACATGACTGTGATAAAGGATCATTCTATGTGGTCATAGGATTTCTCAAAGTCAATATTGAGAAAAAGATATTTTTGATTGGAGGTTCTAGCCCACTCCATGCCTTCCCATACCAATATCAGATTGTTCAAGATATAACGATTCTAAATGAAGCTCATTTGTTCACTCCTCACAACTAAAGGAAGGATATGTTTGATCCTAAGGGCTAAAGCTTTGGAAATGATCTTATAGGATACATTAAATAAAGTAATAGGCCTTTAATTGGTCAGTAGTTTTGGGTCTCTAATGTTGGGTATGAACTTGATATTACCTTGATTTATTAGAGTCCCTAAAGACTTGGTATGCAAAGCTTTAAGGTAAACCTTATGTAGGTCAGGGCCCATGATATCCCATAAAGAATGATAAAATTCATAAGGGAACCCATGTTAGTGGCCATCTAAGAAATAGGGTCCTTAAAATCATTAAGACTAAGAGGTATATCACAAGCAACTCTCTAGGCCTCTGAAAGCTTACAAGAAACAACAACCAAATAATGATTGAGAGCATCTTGTTTGGTAGCAGTATCTAGATGAGAGGTGAACACCTCTTGATAAGGAGCCACAAATTCCTGAAGCACCTTAGGAAATTTGGTGAGGTTCCCCACTATAACTTTAATGGCCTTGATCCTATCTATTGTTTGTCTAGACTGAAGCAAGGTAAAAAATTCTTTGGTCACTTTGTCACTCACTTTGAGCCAATACATTCTATCATGCAATTGAGTTCCTCTGGCATTGTAAGCTTCAGCCACTTAGAGTTTGTGTCTCTAGCTAGCGGTACGAGCCTATAATTTCACATTGAAAGGTGAGGCTTCAAGCTCATGAGAGGCTCTAATAAATTCTTGATTAGTAGCATGATGGATACGCCTTCTAAAAGAGGCAACTTGCTTGCCATATATTCTAAAGAAAGTGGTAGTATATTTTATAGCATCAAACCACCACATAATCCATCTAGTGGACCTGGTGGGTTTTGGAGCAAAGTTTTAGATACAACCAATGTGATTCAAGGTATGCTCATGCTTGAGATGGGTAGTGTTGAGGTAAAATTGAGTGATTTGCACCCAAAAATGAGGAGTCATCCACTCAACATTGAATCAAATGGGGTGATGGTCCAACAGAAAGGTCTTTGGTATAACCAAGATAGGTCAGCTTTGTATAGGTGCAAAATAAAAAGATCTTGTTCAGCTAAAAAATCCCAATCGAGCCTTTTGAGCACCCTATCCTCACCTTGGTAAAAATTAGACCAAGTGAACGAGGGTGAGTGGGATTCATTCCACTAATGGTGATTGGGGTCAAACACCTCAAGTTTATTCCACAAATATAATGACACCTCATGCTCTCCTGCACACCACCTCATAGGAAGCCACCCTTCTTTGTCTTCTGGTGATTCTATCATATTGAAATCACCACAAAGAATCTAGTGAGCATCTACAAGCAAGTCAGATAGCCATCTCCATAATAAGGTACACTCAACAACATCATTAAAATAATAAAGGTTCACTAACCCAATTATTATTTGTCAAAATCAAAAAGTGTCCAAACCATATGATTTGAGGGGTCGGACCCCCATGAAATGATGTGTTGGGACAAATTTGGTGCAAATAAAGTCACAACTCCTCTGCCAGACTCATGATACCAATGAAGCTCCCTCAACTCCCTTAATATAGTATAGTTTGTTTCTCAAACTAACCTAAATGAGGATGATAGTTCATTTCCCTCTAACTAGGTCCCAGTTATCACACCTCCAAAGGTTACAAAGAATAAATCAACCCTCCCTAAAAAAAGGTTTCCAATGTAAAATACCAATGGATAAGATAAATAACAAAATTCAAGCACTAAATGAACCCCTTGATGATGATAATATACCTTCCCAAGTGTTAATTTATTTGATGCTTGATGTGGGTGCACTGAAATAACAAGTACACCATCTCACATTAGATATTAAAGCATACCAATATTAGACCGATGCCAATGTTATCCATGACAACCCTATTCCATGCAAAATCTCCACTACAATGTTGCCACATAACTTTCAGATACTAGTGCTACCTATATTTGATGGGCATGGAGACCCATACTTGTACTTTCAGTCTTATAAGAAATCTATGACACATGTTAGCAATAACTTGACTCTACTATAATTATTTCCAAAGTCCCTTGATGGGGAATCACTAAATTGGTTCCAGCATATAATCCCTAACGATTCACTACATCCACATGAGGAGTTATAAATAGTCTTTCTTAGGCACTACATACAAAATAAGGGGGCCTCAAATCACATATGAGAGGTTACATTCATTACACCAGGGTGAGTTAAAGCTAACATTTGAATACATTTTAAGATTTAAATCATGTTTATATCAGTTGATTTATCAATTGATATATTTTAGACATATAATACATCTTTGTCAGAGGCTTAATTTTTCCTATTAAGGAGAAATTACTATATCAAACATAAAAATCATTCCAGCTTCTATGTAATGCATATATAACATTAGAGGTAAAATTGGGACTAGTGGTTACACATTCAGAGGTGGATTTCGATGTAGGCCTCTTAGATCCCTAGTCATATAACATGGTATAAGATCTCACTCCACTTCAAATTAAGAAACCAATGGAATATAAACAACTGATAAATATGCTCAACAAGATAAAAAGACACTTCATAGAGCACCTCCTATAGTGAGTAGAATATAGGATACACACAAAGGGGTTATATAAATTTCAGACATGGATAGGCCTCATGACATCTTTCTTACACTATTAGATAGGAAGATGATCACACTCCATACTAATAATCATCATCCAACACACTTTTTGTATAGGGTACCAAATAAGTTATATTGTAATTTTCACAAGATAAATGGACATTCAAATGATCATTATTATGCACTCCTAACCCACATTAAGCAATATGTCAATTTATTCATTATAGCATTTACATAAGAGGATATGAGATATTAGTCTCCACACTTTCCTAGATCACACTCCTTTATGACAGAGTTATCCTAGGATGTTCCATTGGTTACTCATCATATGAGTCTTTTGGTTTTTAAGACACCTAGTTATGAGTGATCTGGTACACCATAACTTCAACAACAATGGAAACCAGTTCATAGATATTAGATCACATCATCAGTTTGAACACCAATATATTTATATGGAAATAACTACAAAAATCAAATCACAACATTAGTTCAAACACCAATAAAGATATATAGACATAACTGCAAATTTTAGATCATAACTTTAGTTTGAACACCTATCAATATATTTGGAAATAATTACAAGGATCAAAATACAACCTCAATTCAAACACTAATCAAGATATTTATTATAAATCACAATTTTATGAGTGTAGTTTTATCACTTATCACACAAACCAATCAAGCCCTTTGCTACAAAGTCTGCACACCTAGCCACTAGTAGTGTATCACACATTTTTAGTTTTAGAGTCTACTTCTACACTAACGTAACATGAGAAATATGGTCATTAGTTATCCATGCCATCCAGGTTTAGATAGGGCATACCATAGTCACATGATCTATATGCATAAATCTTACAAAATACCTATAAAACTTATACCAATAAATAACAAATCTTAATCCACTACACATATACATAAACATCCATAAAAAAATAAAAATTCATTAAATCTACTTCAAAAAATACCATATACCAATATCATCATTTAAAACAATCAAACCAATTAAACACATATTAACATACACAATATAGCCATATCTAGATACCAATACACATAGGGCCAATATACATAATGAACATCCATATATATAACTCAAAATATAGTTTCAATACAAGGATAGTCCATCACTCAATAATGTGAACATAGCTACTAAGACCAACTCCCTCAGTATCACTCTTATACATGTCCATGTTAAAACTAGAGGCTCCACTCTCCCTCTATGACCTGGATTGACTACTACGTATACTCTCTCTCATGATACATACCCATCTTATCCATACACTTTGCATGATCTCATTAAAGATGTATGTAGCCATCCAATATTTGACTACTAGCCCCACCTAAAGCATCGAGTGTGGGCATGGTCTACCTATAAAACTCTATACATGACTCATCTCTATCTATAGATACTCATCTGTATTCTGTAATAGTTATCTCCACTCATTCAAATAAATGGGCATAAACACCACCAACATCGGTGTCCCTCTCTACTAATCCATCCTCCATGTCATCATCAATAATATGCCATATCAATACATGAAACACCAACTCAATGATAGTCTCACAATACTCATCATCACTTGAAACTACACATGCCCATGAAATACATTAGATTCCTAATCAAATAAAAGAATAACCAACTACATAGAATATATAATCACACTATATAAACTTACAATCAAAAAACCTAAATGGATCCACCTCTAATACATCCTCTATGATAATCCCACCTCTCAAAAATAGAGGTGCCCAATTATGATCTCTCCACTAGGCTATATAGGCATCAGTGATTCCTACATCATCTACATCTAGTATATAAATATCAAGACCCTGATCAATCAAAGGAATGGTGGATAACTCAGTAGTAGATGGCCTTGATCTCCTACCTAGCCTCATAAGAGCCCAAGAAATCCTCAACCATACCATTGGTGTTAGGGGCACATCCTGAACTACATTGAATTATCACGTAACCCACTCATATAAAAATTGTTCATGCACATTGACCTAATGATCATGTAGCCAAAAACTCACTCAAATCCATCTTAGTTGAGTACCATCTTTAGGCCATCCCTCGTATCCCATGTAGGGCCTCCAAATAACATCCCTAGCTATCAAACTATCTAACACACATTGGCACTACATCATCCTACTCATGGGCATGCAACCCATTTTCTTTCCACCTCTCTATAAATAACTATAGGTACACCCAACTATACTGTAAAGTCTACACTAGCCTTCTCACTACTATGTACTTATACACCTAATAATATAACAATGTAGATGACCCAATCCTTCCACCACACATCTCTTGCATGAAATAATATAAGTCTTGATACATATGGGCTAACATTGTCTAACCCCATGAACACATAGTACCATGATCTTCTATATTCTACACTATCTCATGCATCCTATAGGAGATCAATACCCCATTCTTATCTACAACCAAAAATGAAGTTAATAAAATAGATAAGAACTTCCATAGTCATAATAGAGAAATACCTCGAAGCTATTGTATATCCAAGCACCTGTATCCTCCTATATTATGTCTCTCTTACTATAAATAGGTGACCTCAAAATCATGTACACATCCTCTAAAGTAATGGTCATTTTCCTATTCAGTAACCAGAAAGTGCATGTATCTGCATCCCATCTCTTGCATAATGCAGTCATCATGTGTTTATCCTAGGGCATAGGATTTAGGAATGTCACATGTTTTAAACCCACTCCCTTAACATCTGATAGGGGTAGACCCTATAGGGTATCCATCTTCTATCCAATGTGAAACTCTCCCATATGAGCATCAACATGCAAAATTACAACTAAATCATGCATCAATAATGCAAAATCAAAACCAATAGATAATAACTTATATTAGCAACTAGTCAACAATGATCAACATTACAACTCAAGACCAATAGACTCTAGCATTATATATAGGACAATAGCACCACATCTTGGATATTAGCACCAGGTCTTGGATAGTAGCACCACATCTTGAATAGTAGTACCTGATCTCAAACAATAGTGCCCATATAAGGATAGTAGCACCACTTTTCTAAAATAGGCCCCGAACTATTAAATTTTTAGTAAAATTAGTAAAAAATGCATTATAAATGTAATAATAGAAAATAATATAGGTTCCTTACTAGGGTAACTTCATCCCCAGCCTAGATGATCTGGGCAGTAATTTAGGGGACAATTCGGGTGATGGTTCCACCCTAATTGATGACAAAACTTCTAGGAGTCATAAATTTTGCATCGTAGCTCCAATTGACTCTCCATTTGAACCGTTGGAAATATAATAATGAAGAGAACATGGTGAGATTTCATAGAGATTTATTTGATGTATTTTGACCCTTAAAAACTCAATGGAAGTGCCCCAAATTTCAAATTTAGTAGTGCAGTCTAAAAATAGTAATTTCTTAAATTTTGTATTGTTCTAAATTATGGAAGTCAAACCAATTCATATCCCTTGATTTTTGTGACCTTCCTCATCCTCCTCATGCTTTCAAAATGTGTATAAATGAATATGTAACTTGAAATAGAAATCAGACATCTCTTCCCAGAGATAAGCATATAGTTGTATTGCGATTTTGAGTAATAAAACATCTCTTCTCATAGAATTCATTGTTAGTGTGTCATTTTTGTGTTATTAAAATATTTTTCAACTAAAACTTTTGAGTTTTGGATTAGTAGTATAAGAGTGGTTTGTCTTGAGAGTGTATGATCTTGAGGACGAGGTCAGGCTATAAAAAGCTTGGGTGGAAAACAATAGAGCTTCCAAACTATCCACCTATTCCCTCCAAATGACTTCAAATGGTGAACGACACTAAGACATCTGATCTTTTCAAAGAAATGGTGAATGAATCCCTTCAATGGCAACAAGTATAGATGCTACAACAATTTTCCCAAATTCTCCAAGAACTCTCGATGGGAAATTTTGGCTCTTCATCTGCACTTCCTAGCTCCTTATCCATGGACTATCCTTTCAGTGCCCCAACACCCTTCAAGGCTCAGATAAATTTTGATATTCCTATATTTGAAGGCAAAATAAATGCTGATGTAGTAGAAAATTGGTTGGATCAATTATCTTCCTACTTCTTTAGAAATAAGTTTACCGATGGAGAAAAGATCACTTTTGCTATTTTGAAAGCATTATTGCCCATAAAAAATTAGTGGGAAGTGTACAAAAGAGGTTTATACAGATGACATTGGCCTTGAGGTGGAACCTACCTGGGATGATTTTGTGGAAGCGGTAAAGGAAGAATACTATCCCATTGGAGCATATGATGATCTATACATACAATGGCAATAACTTTGCCAAGGTAAGGACTAATCTATTTAAGATTACATGGACATTTTTTATTCTTTATCTACAAGATTGGGCATCCAAGAAAGTGAGAAACATAAGAATCTCAAATATCATGGTGGACTAAAATGGTACATATGGGTGGAAATGGAACTCTTCAATTTGGAAACCCTCAATAAGGTATACAAGTTCACAGTGAAGATTGAGTAGAAGCATGGTAGATAGAATATGAAGAGTCAACCCTCAAAATGGGAAAATGACAAGAAAATTCAAGCACGAGGCCAAAATTAGAAGCAAAAGGAGTTTCAAGATAAGAAACTCTAGAAAGGAAAGGCTTGAAAATGGTGTGATTACCACAAAATTAGAACTCACTCTAAAGAAGAATGCGAGCCATTAAGTCATTGCTTTCTAAGTGACAATACTCGACATCTACTACTCTATCTTATACACAACCTACAATCGAAGAAGATGAAGAAGAGATTGTAGATGCTAAGCTTGACACCATCATTGCTTCATCACACACCCATGAGGAAAGGCCAAATGATAAGGAAATATTATTCCACTCCAAATTATGGGTAAAAGGTAAGCCTCTACATTTCATTCTTGATAGTGGGAGTCAAAAAAATTTAATCTTTGTGAAAGTTGTGAAAAGTCTGAATCTATCCATGAAGCCTCACTCAAAGCCATACAGTATTGGATGGTTGAGCCCAGGGAGAGACCTCCATGTCACCCATCAATGTCTTCTTTCATATGTAATAAAACCTTTCCAAGATAAAGTCTTTTGTGATGTGGTCAATCTAGATGTTTGTAATGCACTCCTTGGTTAGTTGTTCATGTATGATCAACATGGCATCTATAAATCAAGAACCTAAATAATCACCCTCACTCTTGGAACACAGTGCTACAAAGTACCAGAGGTACCACCTCTCACATCTGTCTCCCTGATCAGTTCCAACCAATGTAAGAGATTGATGGAAAAGACAAAGCAGTTCATTCTCATGGTGGTCAAACCACATAAATCCAAGAAGGCCAATGTTGCAGTCCTGACTAAAAAATCAACACAATAAAAAAATTAGATGGGACAAATCATAGGAGAATATGATGACTTATTCAAGTCACCCATAGGAGTTCCACTGTATTTTCAGGTAAAACATTCTATTGATTTGATCCCAGTGTCACCTTTGCCTAACAGTCCTGTGTATCATAGATTAATTTTGGAGAATGATGAGATAAAATAGATTCAAGAATTGATCCAAAAGGGTCACATCAGGCCAAGCTCTTCACCTTATGGTATCTCAATTATCCTAGCACCAAAGAAATATGGAACATGGAGGCTTTGCATTGACTATCAAGCCCTAAATAAAATCACTGTGAAGAATCACTACCCTCTCCCTAGGATTGATGATGTTTTGGACCAACTCCATGGTGTGAAGTTCTTCACCAAAATTGATCTCAAATCTAGCTATCACCAAATTCCCATTGATCCCATTGATGTCTAGAAGACTGCATTCAAATCTAAGGAGGGGCTATTTGAATGGTTGGTTATGCCTTTTGGCTTAACTAACGCACATGTAACCTTCATGAGGATGATGGATGAGATCATGTGACCCTTCACCAACTCATTCATGGTTTTCTACGTGGATGACATACCCATTTACAATAGAACATGGGAGAAATATCTGCAACATGTTCATAAGGTGCTTCAAACTCTTCGAGAGCACAAGTTGTATGTAAATCTTGACATATTCACATTCGGGATGACAACAAATCAGTACATTGGGTATGTTGTGAATGAAGAAGGGGTCCATGTTGATCTAGAAAAGATTCAGGTTGTTTGATAATGGCCTACACCAAGGACCCTCATAGAACTTTGTATCTTCTTGGGTCTTGAAATTTTCTATCACATGTTTGTTCTTAGATTTTCACATATTGCTTGGTCACTAACCCAAGTGACTAAAAGAGGGGCTAAAGCTACATTTCAATAGGGTGAAATACAAAAAAGGGCATTTGAGAATTTGAAGAACAGACTTTGCTCAACCCCTATTCTTGCCTTGCTAGATTTGCATCAACCTTTTGAGTTGATGACAGATGCATCTGAATATGCTATGGGAGCTATCATCATGCAAAATGGCCATCCTATTGCATATCATAGTGAAACTTTCACTGATACAGTCAAGAAATATCTAACATATGATAAAGAGATCTATGCCATTTTGTAAGCCTACAAATAATAGAAACACTACATCTTGGGGAAAGAGGCGGTCATCTACACTGACCACATACCATTAAAATTCATTTAGACATAAAGCAAACTATGAAATGAGAAGCACCAAAAGTGGGCCACATATCTTCAACAATTCCATATAATAATCAAACATAAAAAGGGGAGCTCAAATATAGCTGTAGATTGTCTGAGCCACCCACCAATTATTGCACTCACAATAGTTCTTGACCTATGTGGACATGAGACTACCACTTGGGGTGCTCTATATGAAGTAGATCTTACCTTTGTTGATACATATCAGGTGCTTCAAAAAGGTAAACATGTTTTTGATTTCTATTTTCAAGATAATGTCCTCTATCATATGTGGCACATCTGTGTTTCACTATAGAGCAATAGAAGATGATATGGGAAGCACATTTTAGTAGGACAACTAGACAGTTTGGTGTAGAAAAGACATTGGCATTTCTTTAGAAACACTTCTACTAGTCCCATATGTGAAAGGATGTGGAAAGGTATCTCAAATATTTCACCTCATGTGTGATAGCCAAGCCAACAAATAAGAAGTAAGGATTATACATGCCATTGCTATAACCAACCAGGCCTTAGGAATCTGTCTCAATGGATTTTCTATCAGGTTTGCCCACTTCAAAACATGGTAAGGACTGTATTTTTGTTTTACTTTATCATTTTAAAAAAATGGCTATCATGATTGCTTGTAAGAAAAATATATCTACTAAAGAAACTGCTCAACTATATATTAGTCATGTATGGCTCCATTTTGGTCTTCCCAACTCCATTATCTCAGATCTAAACAATAGGTTCCTGAGCATCTTTTGGTCCACTCTATAGAAGAGGATGGATACCAAGTTGATGAAGTCCATATCCTTCCATCCACAAACTTATGGTCAAATAGAGGTGGTGAACCACTTGATTGTTCACATGATTTGGATGTATCACTCCAAACATCCATGCACATGGGATGAGGGACTTCTTTTCATACAACATGGATATAATCAGGCCCTGCATAACTTGACCAAGCATAGTCCATTCTAAGTATGCTTCAAATTATAACCCATGGAACAAATTGATATAGTTGTTCCATTCTCCACCATGGAATACACACCTCATAGAAGATCTGAGGTAGCAAAAGCAACAAAGTTTTTTGAACAAATACAATACATCCAACAATATGTTTATGACATTTTAGAGAAGATGAATCAGAAGTATAAGCAATGCCATGACAAACATAGGATTGCACACCATTTTGTTATGGGTGACAAGGTTTGGTTGTGGCTTCAAAAGGAATGACTTGCAGGCCTACATAGAAAAATTTAGCCTCTACGATATGGTCCTTACACCATCACCAAAAAAGTTAGAGAAAATGCTTTTGAGTTGAACCTACCAGCCTACCTTGGTCTACATCCAATATTCAACGTGGAGCTCCTCAAACCATATCATCTACCTCTGTTGGACACTTCATTCATAGAAGAACAACTGAACATTAACTATCTTGATTCATAGAGTTTTGCTCCAATGGAGGAGGATCAGATTATGGACACCTAGATGAAGATAACAAAAAGACGCTCTCTTCTACTTTATTGGATGGTCAAAAGGGGCCAGCTTAGCCACCAAGGTGAGTGGCTCACAGAGAATAAAATTAAGACATAGCTACCATACCTGATGATGAATATTGATGCAATGGGTACCATTTCTTCTCAAGGAGGGAGGAATGATCCGAGCAACAATTCAGGCGACAATTTGGGTGATTGTTCTACCCCAATTGATGATGAAACTTTTGGGAGTCAAAACTTTTACACCGTAGCTCCAATTGACTCATAGTTTGAGTCGTTGAAAAGCTAAGAATGAGGAGAACGTGGTGATATGGCATGGAGCTCCACTCGATGTATTTTGACTTTTAAAAACCCAATGGAAGTTCCCCAAATTTTAATTTTAGTATTGCAGTCTAAAAATAGTTTATATTATTTTAAATCATCGAAGTCAAACCAATTCATCTCCCTTGAGATTGGTTACCGCCCACATCCTCCCCCTACTTTAAAAATATGTATAAATGAAGATGTAACTCAAAATAGAAATTAGACATCTCTTCCTAGAGATAAGCATATAGTTGTATTGTGATCTTGAGTAATAAAACATCTCTTCTTAGAGAATTCATTGTTACCGTGTTATTTTTGTGTTCTTTAAATATTTGTCAACCAAAATTTTTGAGTTTTGGATCACTAGATTTTTGCGTCCACCTCCTCATATTAGGTCAAATGGGCTCCTCATCTCCTTGGCATATTTATCTAACTCAAACAAATAATTGTTCTCAACTCAAATGCTTCAAATGAATTGACAAACTAACCAAATAATCTATTTAAGTCACATTTATCAAATGATACCTTATTAAGATTGATATTGCACACTAATTTCACCAACTAATACCAATTTATTATCAATATAATATCTTAAGAATTGTAACTCTAATTTACAAACTGTTTCTTGCACGTGGGACTTGACATAAATGTGCCATTCCCTATATTGGTTAAACCAATATCTTAATCACTTTTAACTCTACAAAATTACAAAAATTATATTATTATAATTAAATCAATATAAATAAAACATTTATCCAATTACCAATTTCAACAATCAACCCTATCATAATAAATAAACCATTCAAACTTAAAAATAACATCACATCTACTAATTAACACCAATATAGATGATCATTACCACTTTTAGTTAGACACCCTCACCCTAGTCTTGGATCTCTCACCAAAATGGGGGAAAATACACATAGGTTCCTTCAAACATACATAGGTTCATACACACAGGTCTAGCTAGATTCATAGGTTTATATCGATACATAGGTTTACTCGGATACAAATATTCAGATTCATAATTTCACATAGATATACAATCTACTTAGATATAGATTTATACACATAGGTCTACTCAGATATAGATTTAGACACATAAGTCTACTTAGATACAAATTTAGACACACATGTCTACACAAATATACAGATATTTAGATTCACAAGCTCTCATATAAATAGATATTTAGATTCACATGTTCAAATAGATATAAGATATAATCAGATACAAATATTTAGACACATAGGTCTACACACACACACACACACACATTTAGATACATCTATTCAGATATATAATCTACCCATATATAGTTACATAGATATATGATTTTGACTCAGATATATTAGTTTACTCAGATATATAGATGTCCATATATATAGTTACATTACTCAGATATCAATATTAGGGGGCATGTTATAGATCATATGTCTTTGATCTCCATTTTTAGATTATCAAGTTACACTAAGTATCATCACTAGGATGTCACTAGATTTTCACCAGTTTGGAACACAAGACTATCTGTAGCGATTAATCCATATTGTTACACCAAACCTAATTTACATATCCATATTTAGTTTAGATATTAGAGTGGGTAAAAGCAAGCCTTATTTATCCACACATTCAATTTACATACTCAGATTTAGTACACATATCAAGGTGGGGCCAAAATATGTATTTTATTTCTCATGATTCAATATACCATTCAAATTCAATATAGAGGACATCCACACCATGGAGTTCTTCTTCACATATTTCACTCCAGCTCTTGTCCACTTCTCTGGCCAAGAAGTGAGTCAGATCTAAAACACATTCACACAAGTAAAGGTACACATTTCTATTTTCATTTTACTCTATTACTTTCATTTCATTGCATTACTATAATAAAAGGGGGTCAAATTTAAACACCCTAATTTGGTCAAGCAACTATAAGTACTATGTATTTTGTTACTCTTTCACATGAAAGTCTTAGTGATAAATATAGTCCTTATTTTCATGGTCATTTTGGGTCTTTTAATCTTTATTATGTCTTATTTTCCTTATTTTTAGCACTCTTAGTAGTCCTAATTCACCTTCTCCCAGTCTCAAGGGTCATTAGCCTATCTTTCTTGGTTTTAACTATGCTTTAAGCCTTAGGATAGTAGCACCATGTGGTGCTCGTATCCAATTATGGCTCTAGTGTTTAACATGCATTTTCTTCTATGTTTGAGGCCTAACCCTTTCTTGATCTTTCTCTTTTGTTTTTAATACCTCTTTTATGACTTGTCAGCCAATGAATAGGATATTATATTTAAATCAAATTTTAATCTACTTAATGAGCCTCACAAGGCATTTTACAACTAGCACTTACTATTTTGGCACATAATTACATAATATCAATCAATAATACAGCTCAATACTCTGCATACTACTTAGCCATCACATCTAAACATTGCATGATTGATCAAAGAAGGGCTTAAAAAAAATTCATTCTAACATACCGTGCAATTTAATTATGCACATTCACTAAGGGATAACTACATGCAATCTGAGACCCCTAATATTGGGGTTAATGTAGGTAGTGGCCAAAAAAATAGGGGTTATGATCTACATGGTTATAACATCCCATAACCCAATTATTCCCTTATTTTTTTAATTTGATCTATTTTTTGTTTCATATGTGTAGGTACTCATTAGGTTTTGTAAGAGATTCAACTAAAATAGTGACATAGGAGATCCCTTGAATAACACAAGACCATCTATAGGACCTCTAGAACCTCCCACAACTTCCCTGAAAGTTTTAGATAGCTGTTACAAGAGGGACACTAGCACCATAATTAGACACTAGCACCACATGGTATTTCTATCTTGATATTGGTGTTATTTTTAAAGACCAAATTTCAACAATAGTAAAAAAATAGAAGGTTTCTACCTATTTCTCTAGCATGTTTCAATTCCCTGATCTGTAGAAAAGCCTATTTACTACAAAGAAGTACTCTTTGTCTTCTCATTTTCTATTTTTGGAAAGGTTAATTAAATCAATAATTTCTAATTTTCTTTCCAAATTAACATCATACTTAGCCCTTTAATAACATAGGATTTACAATAGTTAAGTCTTAAAAATTTAAAACAATGATCTTTTCTATTTATAAATTGGGGCATTTTCTATTAACATATTTAGGTTATGGGTAAATTATGACATTTTCCTTATTTTGGTTATTGGATAAATATTTCAGATATTAGGTAATTTATTTCTTAGGTGGGTTCCTCTATAGACACCCCTTAAAAATAAAGATCTTCTACTATCCTAGATTTAAACCTAATTGTGGTTCTTCCTTTATTATCACTGGTTGTTCCTCATGAACACTTATGAATGCCCTCAATGTTAATTAGTTCATTGTTTGTTTTAAATTTTGACTCTATACTGATGTGGCCATTTGGGCATGTCCTCTTTAAGTGAATAATTTAGTGACATTCATAACATTAGATGTTGGCATTCTCATAATCATTTGGTTGAATCCAATTACCCTTGCTTGGCTAAAGATTTACACTATGTGGGCTTGGGGAAGTCACATTCATCAAGACCAGTATTCTAGCTTTACTCATATTGATTACACGATTAAAATTTTCTTATGTTTGATCATCAATTTACATATATTATCAATGGAATCTCTTATTTTTGTGAATGTTCTTTCTCCCTAAAACTTTGAAGGAAGAATGTAGATATTGACCCAAATAAAGATGTCATTTACATTTTCTGAATTGGCATTAAAACGTTTTGACCATGGTTTAATGGATAAACCTATTTATCCCATGAACCAATAATATACTTAATACAGAACATATTTTATAGTTTATAAGCAAGTAAATTTTATAATGAAGAAATTATTTAATAAGAAAGTGACATCAAAATATTTTTGAGTCCATAGCTTCTTGACTTCTTTTCTTACCTCTTCCAAATTTGGCCTTCTTCCTATAACCCTAAAAATGTTTGTTTGGTCCTCAAAATGCTATATATCTAGCTCAATAGCATCCTCTGTAATTGTGATTGTTGATGTTTCAGTTGAAATAGCCATATACTCTCTAAAGGTTGCATCTTCACCACCTAAGGTGATTCATTCACTCTTGAACAAAACTAAATTTAGAAATGTCATGTTATTTATTAACTCTTAATTGAGATTTTGATAGAGAAAATCCCTCAAAGGACTGAATCTATAATAATTACTCCATTGGTTTCCCTAAAATTTTAATTCATTGTCCTCATAATCCACCAAACCATCACTTTGAGTCTACCATTATGTTGCTTAGATTTTTTTATTCTATCACTTAGAGTTTACCATTTTATTTATTTGAGTATGCCATTTTATTGGTTAAACAAATATTTATATCCAATTAACTAATAATATATAGTAAACCATGGTCTAGTATTTTATATATTTTTATTTCAAGATGAAGGCTCATGCACATTGTTTCTTAACACTATGTTACATATTAAATTTTATGAATATAAACATATGCTAAAAATCAATAACATTTTTTAAGAGTCATATTTAATGTGTGTTCTTTTTTTTAAAGCACATGGAAATGTATGTGAGGTTAGTGTGAGAATTACATCAATGGTCCATTAACCTCCTGTAAATTTTGGAAAACATGCCTTAAGTCCAATATTAAGATTTACATAAGCTTTAATTAAAATTTAACTTAAATTGTGTCTTTAATTAATTTAACTGAATCATGAAATTAAAATGGATTCAATTTTATTATGTTACTAATCTCACTTGTGTAGAGATGGATAAGGCCCATAAAATTTCTTTATATTAGATTCACTCTAGTAAATATGAAGCACTTTATAAGATAATGAAAATAGGCAACACAATATACTATTTAAGAAATAATTTTAAAAGTATCTTATAATATGCAAAGAGATGAGGGGTATATATAGATATAGAAAGAATTATCTCCTTTTCTCCATTGGATGCATAATAGACACATGTGATTAGTTTACTTAGAAGTGGAACACTAATAGATAACATTAAATATATGTTTATCTCTATTGCAAATCTAGAGATGTACATTAAACTAACTAAAATTAATATAGAAGTTAAATATCATAATCTAATTTAACAAAATATTAATATTAAATATTAAACCATCATCTCTATTTAAGTTTAACTCAGGTAGAGTATATAAAAAAGAAATGAGGCATATAATCCTTTGAAAATAGGTCTCAGAAACTATGCCTAATCAAGTACCCATGTACAACATGAGGGTAAGTGCAAGAAATTGGTAGGCCAAAAGGGGGTCTTAATTAGACATATTTTTCTTAAAAAGTATAAACCTCAATTTACATAGATTATTTGAGATGGATACACTTAGAATTTGAAGATGTATAAATAGATTAAAATTTACGATAAAATTATGCACTTGTGACCATTCTCTTGACACACTTAGCTCATGCCTCATCCTAGGGCCTTTTGACCATTTTCATTCACTTTATGCATGATGAACCATTCCTCTTAGTAATACAAATGACTTTATAATGCCCATACTCTTTATGAAAATAATCCCAAATTCACACTCAATTTATCCTTAGTACCCATAGTAGATGTTTATGTCCCTTAGACAATAACATCCTATTTGGATAGTAACACCCCTCATTATTAGTTAGCTCTACCAATAGTGTCCTACCAGATAATGACTAATTTATAAAATTTAAAGTCGTGAAAGGATTGACCTATATTTTTAGTAATCCCCATCCTAAGGAATTATAAAAATACCACTATAAATCCACATATCAAACCATTTTACACACAAGAGGATTCCACACTAAAAAATATATTTTTACATTAAGAGTAAAATCTTTATTTATTCTAATTATGATTACATACAACCCTAGTAGCCCTAAAATAAAGAATGAGTACACTTCTAAGGTCACAAGTCATGGTTGAATCACTTAATCACACCAAGATTGTACCAACATTTAACATTTTGTATTAGTATTTCACACATCACTATATCATGGGAGAACTACATGGAGTTTAATACCTCTTTATAGTATTGGTATGTAGGCATAATTCAACATAAGGGGTATTAAGGTCAAGCAAAAATTCAATCTTTAAGCCCTTTTTATTTTGTGATTTTATTCATCTTTTTATATCATCTAGTTATGGTTCAGAGTGAATAAAGAGTTATACATTTGTACCCACATCATATTAGAATCTCACACATAATTTACATAACACATAGGTGAAGGTGAACATTACCCCAATTTTTTAGATATATACTACTGTACTGGACAAGGCTACCCTATTTGGATAATAACATATCTATTACTTTCTAATTCCACCACTATTGTACATTAATCCTTACAACTCCTATTCCAGGTCTATACTCAGCTAATAAAAACTTCTTGTCAGTCTTAGATCTATAAATAATCTACATCTCAATGTTTTATTCTAATTTTATATTTCTATTTTCACTTTCCAATTTTAATATGTTTCTAGTTTTATCAAGTTCCAAATAAGTTTATTTCATTTATTGCATATTTATAATAATATTATTTTGCACATCAGTTTGTCACATTTAGGTAACTAATTAATTAATCTTCCAAAAATTTGATACAACATGTTGGTGAAACTACTTATTGTTGAACACTACCCATAACCCTAGTTTTTCATTAAGGTTTTCCTTATAATTCTTATCACTTATGTTAGGGTTTTAGATTTATGAATTATTTGTTTTTAAAATTCATCGTGATTATTATGAATGTAGTTATTTACCATTTTTAGCTCAATTTTTTTGGGTTTTATTTACATGTTTCCCTATAATATGTAAGTTTTTAAAGTTGCATATAAATCCCTAGATGCATCACTTAATGGAACATATAAAACTCATCATAACCAAAGAACATAATAATAACTTATCCTATGATGACTATTGTTATATGGTTAATCTTGACTTGCTCCTTATCACCACTAGATTCTAGAGAGCATAATTGGTTCCTTTCATTCCTCCCAACCTATAAATCACATCAGTTACCATCCCACCTCTACTATATTACCTAATATTATATTAGATATTATGGATTATGTTGTTATCACTAAAAGAGGCTGAGATGTATGAAAAAATGATCAAACCCAAAGATCTAATCTCATTGATAAACTCATTGATATGATAGCCAAGGTTTTTATTTTAGTGTTCCTTCAATAGTCAAATATGTACAAGGATATAGTATATGCAACATTGCGTGACACTACTATTCCTATAATTGTTGAACCAAATTATATTAAATATATTATTAACACATTATAGTGGACTAAGAAAAAATAATATCTTTTGAAAAAAATATTTTCTCCCACAACACATTATCAATCAACATTTACCTTTATACATTCAACTCTAAATCAATGATATGGGTGTTAAGAGGGTCTTAGTGGATAATGGTTCAAGATTGAATATTTGTAACAATTATTTTATCCAGATCCTCAACATACATGAAAAGAACTTAGATTATTCATATATAAACATTAGAGGTTTTGATAACATTCACTGCATGGTTTTTGGGCATATTACATTGAATTTCACATTGGGACATCAAACTATTGATACATGTCAAGTCATTCCGAATGATCTTAGCTACAATATTTTTATTGAAAGGCCATGGATTAATGATATGCAAGATATCCCTTCCAATTTACACACATGTTGAAATTTTAGTTACCATGGGAATATATATACATGCCCTCTGAATCATGAACCATTTAGTTATTATCAAGAAATTGAATATACATAGAATTATGTCTCTCATATAGATATATATACTCAGATTGTGTTACAACCTACTATTCATAGTTATCCCATCAATCCTATATTTTAAATGAATGAACCTTCATATAATAATATAAGTGATAAATAATATGGTTTTTAACTAAAGTATTTACCAAAAATTGGTTGTAAAGGACAAGGAATAGGAAATTATGAACAAGGAATTATTTACCTTATTGAGGCATCTACTCAAATATAAACAAGGCTTTGGTTACATAAATCATAAAGGTAATTAAAACCTAATTATAATAATTCTAAGATAATTTATCTCAAATTATTATTTCATATATTTCTTGAATCTATTCAACACATCCATAGAGCTATCTATAAATATCAAGTCGTATACATAGAGACAAACATATAACACCTTAGAATTCAATTCTTATATGTAAATAGTTTGTTCATTTTGAATTACTATTAAGCCTTGATCAAATAACCAACTATAACTTATTTAGTACCATTATTTTATACCTTTATTTAGGCCATAAATAGATTTCTTCAACTTATATACCCAAATTCTGTACCTTTTACCTCAAAACCTTGTGGTTACCCCACATATACTTCTTCTTCAATCACTCCATTTAAGAATGCACTTTTGACATCCATTTGATGTATTTTCCATTATTTATGATTAGATACAATAATAATTAGTTTTATAATATATTCAGGTGCCACATATTGATAGGTTTCTTCATATTCAACCTCATATCTTTATGTAAATCCTTTTACAACTATTATAGCTTTTATCTTGTTAGTTGTTCCATCATTCCTAACTTTGGTCTTGTAGACCCACTTTGTACGAATGAAATATTTTTTAAAATTATGGATAAATAAATTCCTTCATCTCAATTTAGTCCATCTTTAATTTCATAACATAAACCAATTCTTTATTTTGACTATCTTATTCATAGCTTCTATGTTTACTTGAAACTGTTGACAATGAAAGCATAGTATTTTCATTATAAGAATCATAAAATAAATTACCTTCCAAATGTTAAAAAATTTTAATCCTCCTCTCATAATTTTGATCCAAATTTTTATTGGCTTGATTTGGATTCAACAACCATTTTTTATTTCTTAGATTTGATGAAGACGCATGACTAGTCTCTTTCAAAGAGCTAGTATTGTTTCTTGTTGAAATAGAAATGTTTATGACTTTTTAAAACCTAAAAATAAACTTAAATAGGTTTCCATCTTCAATTATGACCTATTTAGATTAAATTATGATGATTCATGTTATTATTTCCTTCAACTTAGACGCACTTTCCATCTCTCAATTACACTTGGATTTTGAAGGAATCATCTAACTTGTTGAAACCATCTTGGTGACTTGTCATGTGATTTGAGAAACCTATATAAAAAAACCAAAAATCATTGCTTCCTATATTCTTATACTATATGTGAGATAATAACCTAATCCATATTTAACATCACTTTTCTTGACTCAAAAATATATCTTTTCACTATCTTTTCTTAACTCAAAAATATATTTTATTTTCTCGTGAGTCTTTTGATTCCCCTCCATACCCTTCCACATGTCACTATTTGACCGTTTTGAATTTTTGATAAAGTATAAAATTTTAAACTCCCCAAAAAGTTTCTAAGTATTTTTAATGTCCCTCGGCCTCAAGAATATGCCATGTGGCACAATCTCGATAACTCGGCCTGTCAAAAATCAATCAAAATTTTAAATGTTTTGTGGTCCTGAGGGTGTGAGAAGTCACCACATGGTGATTTTTTAGGAATATAGGACCACAAATACTTGCACAAAGTTTTAATAGTTTCATGGCCCTAGGGGCCTAAATAGTCACCATATGGTGACTTCTTCAGAGCCTGAGACCATAAAACTTAGGAAGCGGGATAATAGTCCTGTGAACTGGAAGGGATGAGAAAAAACTACATGGAAACTACCCAATATCCTAAGACCATGGGGATATGACTGATTATATTAGCTATCCCAAAGGCTCATCTCACCATGGTGATGCCATGTGGTACCTTTTTGTGTTGTAAGACCATTGACCCAACCTAATTAGGGAATACTACATGACACCCTAATGATATTAGCATTTATTTGATCTTAATTTTGATGGGCATCTATTTATAAAAAAAAATTAAACCTTGAACCTATGGGTTAATAAATAACTACAGTGTTAAATTGATGATCATCCTGAACATCAAAACTATTAAATGTCAAAGGAGGATGTTGGTTGATTAGATATTTGATTTCTTTGACTGAATGTAAATCTCAAGGGCATCATCTCATCTTAGAATTCCTTAGATGAAATAATGATAATTTTTTTATGTTTTATACTTATAGAGAGGCATGTGTTAAAATCAAGATTTGACTAATGTGAATGTCTATGTCCCATATAGAAAAATCTTTCTTTTATTTCTCACATTTGATCCATATTACTGGTGGATTATCTATTTATATTAAATAATTTTTATGATTTTACCTTGTATTTCCTTCAAAATATTTATGCTTGATCATTTCATTTGATATTGCAGGGTTCATCTTTCAAATCCTAGTCATTGATTTGGATGCATGCCCTTATCAAGGAATATGAACCCTCAACCAAGGCATAAACATAGAAAATACAAGATTAGATTTATGAAACATGAATCATAAGGTAGAAAGGGTGAAAATCAAGGTCTATATACAAGAATGAATAAAATAGATGAGAAAGTGACAGATGGCCAATGTTGGATGGGATGGTGGATCTCAAAGCAATCAGTTGATGATCAAAATATAATGGTGTGGCCTCTAACTACAAATAATGAGCACACCTTCATATTATATTAGGGCATGGTCAAGATGGCACATCTGTTAGAATCTCAATTGTCATCTCTAATCACATTGATTATTACTTGTAAGCATCCCATTAGTGGGAAATTAAAGTTTGAAAGGAACTCCATAAAACTGGAGGTCTATATAAGATTAGCCCCTGTATTATAATAATGGATGGATCCTTTTAGATTAGAGCATAGGCTAGTGGACCATACATGCTTGGATTCTCCATAGTTAGTAGACCAAGTATTTTCATAACTTTCTAGTGTAGTATTTTTCCTCATAGCTATGAAAATGAAGTTTATAACTGAATGGTGGTTGTAAATCTCACCATTGATAATCAAAAAGAAATATCTTCATATTATAAGTGTTGTGGAGGCTCGCATATATTTCCTACACATTTTTATAGTGGATATGATTTTCTTTCCTCTTAGTAACTTCTCCCAATACTCTCACACCATCCTTTAGTTGGAGTTGTGCTAGTTTTGGCTCAGATAAGAATTGGTTTCTATGATATTTGTTTAATTAGATAGTTTAACTTCATATATATGGTATCATGGAATTTTCTTCCCTTTTTCCTTTTCTTTTGCTCTTTATTTCAACCCATGTGTTATCTTAAGACTAATAGTAATCCACTTTTAATGGTAAATCATGATCATTGAATGTAACTCATCACCATTTAAGTATTATTAAATATATTTGTGGTGGAATAATCAAGTCTCATAGTGTCTATATATTAATCCATCATTTGGAGTCAATTTGACCAAAGCCCCTTATTCTAGAGTAGTTGCATATCAACCACTATGTTACCCTACATAACAATACCTAGTAACAAAGAATTTGGGGAAAGATTTATTCTTGAAATAAATCCCTCCTTTTAATATAATATGAGGCCTAACATCCCCCAAGCATCTAGATTTTGTGTATCACTATACCCATCAATAGATTGGCATTAGAAGGAGGGCTTGATCTAAAGCTAATTCACCTTTCATGAAAATTTTAAGCTAAAAACATGTAAGAGTCATTTCCTAACCAATCCCATGGCCTTTATCCCAAATTATACACATGATGGGATCCTAATAGTATAATAAAACATTCAAGCATTCAAGGATGCCATCATTAGGACTCACATCCATCATGAAGATGTGGCTTGTCACTTGTTCTCTTGTTATTTATATAATGATTCATATGATTGGTATATTAGACTACCATATGGGTGAATAACCACATGGGCTACATTTAAATGTTTATTCATAAGCCATTTTAGAGAGCCCATCAATTTTGTTTCCCTATACCACTAGTTTGATATGGCCCATGGTGAACCTAGTGAGTCTTTGATTGCTTTCAACCAATGTTTTCATCATATGTATATGAGGTTGAGAGACCCTTTCCTATAGATAAAAGTAGTAGCCATTGATATTTACCATAGAATGTTGTTTCCCTCAGTGCTATATTTTTCAAGGACTCATTTATCTCTCATATCCTTGGCATTGACATACCAAGAAACTTTCACCATTGAATAAAAATCCATGTCTCATGATCCTAGCATTGATTTTTCCTACCCATGGGGATAACCAAGTGTTCACCCTCAAAACCATTCAATCTGATTGCCAAAAACTTAACCCATCAATCAAATTATGTTTCATAATGAAGCATTGGCCCAAGCATTTCCTCAGATGTGATATCAAGTGAACTTCCCTATAGTGAATGAAGACCCTTCTTGTTCCACTAATGTAAATAACTCTATTAATTTAGTACGTAATCAATAGGATGTTTTTATTATTTTTAATAGTTAAGTGTATTTTTATACTTTTGCTAATTATGTGCCATTCATTTCAATAAGTCACCAACATAAAATGTATGGGTTAATCCCTAAGATTAATGATTATGAGTATAATGGTGAAGCAACAACTATATTGATAGACCTAGTAACATAAGATCAAATTAAAGGTGAGCTACCTATTCAAGAGGGTGAATCACAAATATCTTGTAATTATCCTAAAGATAAACTTGATGAATATCTTCCACTTATAGGTGGCTTTACATTCAAATAAAATGGAAAAGTCCTAAATGTAGAGGTCACAAACATGGGAGGTGTGTCAATACAAGTTAGGCTTGAACATACATTAATCCAATGCAGTTCATAGCATACCTATGCCATAGATAAAAAAATACAAGAGATTATTGACATGGGAAGAACCACTACCATTCCTCCTCGATAATGAAGATGAAAATAAAGATGCTTCTATAACATCCATCTCATTCTAAGATCAACTCACAATCGATTCATCTTTAAACTGCAATAAAGGTGACACCTTTGCTAGGTTGGATGATCAATTATCTCTGATATTTAAGAATTCCCACTCATGCCCTTCACCATGGTATAATTTTTAGGTTAAGTTATTCTCTTTCACTCATCCAACATGATTTGTGAAATTTAAATGTAAGTTCCTTACTGAGTTTCATAATTAGAATTCATTTAGTGTAGATAAAAATAATATTGATGATTCTTTTTGGGTTAGTGTCCATGAGCATAGAGGGCAACATATTCATAATTACATGTCCCTTCAGCCTTCTCAAAATCGTATAACATAGGTGTCTAACTAAATTTAAACATACTCTTGCCTAATATAACATTTGTGAATGATTTATCTTTTCCTTTCTTGTTTGTTTTCTATTTTTTCCCTTCTTGTCCCTTATTGTTAGTTTAGTCTTCCTTTCTTGTTTTGTTTTGTCTGGTCCTTTTATTTTTTCTTGAGGCTCCCCCATTAATCAAAAAAATGAAATAAAATACATGTTGTGTAAGTATCATCAATGGCACTAAAGAATATGAATGAAAACCTTACTTGAACACTTGCATAAACTTATCATACTCTTGTCCATTTCTAGATTGATAAAGGCCAATGATTAAAAATATAATGTGTGGATTTATAATTTTTTTTATTATTTAAAGCCATATATACACTTAATTGAAACATATAAATAAACTGCAACATTATCTATTTGGTTTTGTCTTTATTAATCATGAAATTTATAATTTTCCCTAAACCCATGGATTGGTCCCAAACCCTCCATGGATATAAAAATTAAATTCTCTTTTCAAAATAATTGAGCCAAAATGAAAAATCTAAAAATGTTCCTAGAAAGGTTGTTCTTGGTAACCTCCACCATAGGTTTTCTAGCTTATTTGGTAGTGGATCAAGGCCTTAAGAAGGGACTATAGATGTTTGGATATCTAAATATTCATTTTCAAAAGTTTTGATCATCTATACAAATCCAAATTATTATGTGTGCACATATAATAAAATGAATGAATCAATTTATCACACACACATATGGTCTTTTGTGGGATTATAACTGAGTATGCCACATATTAAGGTATAGTTTAGTGTTTTTATCCTTTTGATTTTATCTCAAGTAATTATTTGTAACTAATGCTTTTTATTTGGATGTAAGAACTAGAGATTCTATATTATTTAGATACTCATGAGTATATACTTGTATGATTCACCATTTATTATTTCTTTTACCAGAATGCCCCATTTTCAAACTAAATTTAGGGACCCTATTTTCATATCTAATATTTTCTTATGGGGTTGTGATGGTTTGTCTGATTGACCTCTTCTTGATTGATTATTTTCTAGATGATTAGTTAAAAATGATTGAGCATTAATATTTCTAAGGTCTTTACATTTTATTTAGTTTAGTCCAAGCTCTCATCTAGTAATACAAAATCTAACTTGTAGGTTTAACTTCCCAATGTTGGCTAGATTTCTAATGTCATGTTAGACCCTTTTTGAACTGAGTGTTAAGGTATAGGTTCCCCATAAGTTTAACTTAGCTATTTATTTTATTTTTTCATGAGTCTTTTGATTCCCCCTAGACCCTTCCACAAATTGCTATAAAATCATTTTAAATTTCTAGGTAAGTCCAAAAAATTTCTAAGTCCCAAAAATGTTTCCAAGTCTAAGACATTTTTAAGTATTTTTAATTCCCCCAACCCCATAAACTTGCCACATGACATGATCCCAATAACCTAGGATAGTGATGAATTAATCAAAATTTTAAAGGTTCCATGGCCTCAATGGCCCAAGAAGTCACCACATGGTTACTTCTATGGATCATGGGACCATGGAGACTTAGGTAGAGGTTTAATAATTATGTAGCCCCAAGGATACAAATAGTCACCACATGGTGACTTCTTGAGATCTTAGAACTATGAAAAATTAGGCAGTGGGATAATAGTCATGTGATCTCAAGGGGCCAAGAAAACACCACATGGTTACTTTTAGAGAGCTTAAGACCACAAGGACATAACCAATTACATTAGTTAGCCCAAAGGCCCAACTCATTATGGTGATGTTATGTGGAACTGTTCCATGCCCTTAGACTATTGACCCAACTTGATGAGGGACTACCATGTGGTAACCCAATGACATTAACATTCCCTTGAGCTTAAGGTTGACTATAATCTACCCATCACTAAAATACAAACCTTGAACCTCTGGGTCAATAAGAAAGTACTACCTAACACTTAATAGGCTTAAAATTAATGGTCATCCTGAACATCAAAACTATCAAATGTCAAAGGAGGACGTTGGTTGATTAGATGTTTGATTTCATCGACTAAATATAATTAACAAGGACATTATCTCATCTTATAATGCTTGGGTTGAATTAATGAGATATGTGTGTGTGTGTGTGTGTGTGTGTGTGTGTGTGTGTGTGTGTGTGTGTGTGTGTGTTGTATACTTATATAGAAGCCTTGTTTAAATCAAGATTTAACTAATGCTAATGTCTATGTCCCAAATATCAAAATATTTCATTTATTTCTCATATTTAATATACATTAGTGGTGTATTATCTATTCATATTTAATCATTTTTATGTTTTTTCCTTGTCATTTCTTTAAAAAATTTATACTTGACCATTTTGTTTGATCTTTTAGGGTTCATCTTTCCAATCCTAATAATTTATTTAGATGCATGTATTAATCAGGGAATCCGAACCCTTAACTAGAGCATACATGTAGAAAAAACAAGCTTGCATTTATGCAAAATGAAATATCATTTTTGAATCATTTATAAAAATAAAATAATGAAGTGAATCAAGGTCTATATGAAATAATGAAGAAGATACATGAGACAACTTTGAACCAATGAGAAAGTGACAAAGGGCTAATACTAAATGGGATAGTGGATCCTAAAGCAATCAGTTGATGATCAAAAGATAATGTCATGGCCTTTAAATTAAAATCATGGGAACTCCATATTCTTTTAAGGCATGTTCAAGTTGGCATGTCTATTATAATCTTAACAACCATCTCCAATCACATTGATGATTTATTGTAACCACCCCATTAGTGGGAAATGAAAATTAGAGAAGGAACTCCATAGACTTAGAGGTCTATATTAGATCAACTCCTACATTGTAAGAATGTTTGGATCCCTTTAGATTATATCATAGATTAGTGGGATAGACATGCTTGGATTTTTCATAGTTACTAAACCAAAGATTTTGTCATGCTTTCTTACTGTAGTGTTTTCCTTATTGTTATGAAAATGAAGTTTATAGTTGAATGGTTGTTGTAAATCTCACCATTTCTAATCAACAAGAAATTTCTTTATATTATAAGTGTTATTGAGGATCACATATATTTCCTATGTATTTTTATGGTGGTTATGGTCTATTTTCCTCTTAGTAACTTCTCCCCTTACTCTTGCATTATCCTTTAGCTGAGTTGTGTTAAGTCTGGCTCAACTAAGGACTAGTTTTAATGAGATTTATTTAATCAAACACTTCAAATTCATATAAATGGTAGTAGTTACTTTTCTTCCCTTCTTCCCTTTATTTCACTCTTTATTTTTACCAGTGTGTTAGCTTAAAACCAATAGTAATCTTCTTGTAATGTTTAATCATGATTATTGAATGTAGTCCATCACCATTTAAACATTAATAAATAAATTAGTGGTGGAATAATCAAGTCTCATATTGTCTATAGATTAATCCATAATATAGAGTTATTTTCACCAAAGCCCATTATTATGGAGTAGTTACACATCAACCACTAAGTTACCCTACATACCAAGACCTAGTAACAAAGAACTTGGGGAAGGATTTCTTCTGGAAAGAAATACCTCCTTTTAGAATAGATTGGGGCCTAACATCCCCCAAATGCTTGGAGTTGGTGTGTCACAAGACCCATCAAAAATTTGATTCTAATTTTTATTTTTCTCTTTGGTTTTTTAAACTTTTACCTTAATTTCAAGTGTTTGTTCTTGATCTCCTATGTATAGTCTCATCTTATCCTCATGGGACAAGAGAGAACCCACTAACTCATCAATACTTATAGTATTCATGTTCTTACATTATTAAAGAATAGTCATAATATTCATCTATATTTGACTTAAATATCTAAAAATATTTCTTATTATAACACTATATTTTATCTATAAACTCATATTCTATGCACTAAATCATTTACCTTTATGCAATAATCTCTTACTCCTTCAAAATTAGACATTCTAAAATTCTCAAAATTTATTTTAAGGGTTTGGATTTTTGTTTCTTTTACCTTCATATATCCTTGATATGAAGTCTCAAAAGTATTCCATGCCTCATGAGAATTATTTCATCTTGAAATTCTTGGATAAATGTTTAGGTCTATGACACTTTAAAGATAGAAGAAAGCTTGTGCATTTATATTTTCTTCATCTTTTTTTTTCTCTTCTAGTATTATATCAAGGTGTTATAATATTTAGGTCTTATGTACCCATGAAAAACATTCTCCCAAACTCATTTTCATACAATAATTATCTTTAATTGATCTCTCTAACACTCAAATTTTTCACCTTTAAAAAATTGAATATTCAAGAAGTAGCATTCATTGAAGCCATTGCTTCTTCTTATAATAGTTTGAACCCATTATAAACCCTTATTTAACCTATATCTAATACCAAATTAATGTTTTGAATATATGGAGGGAGCTAAAATTAGCTTTGATTTAATCTAGAGTTGAAGCTATGTATCAACTAATTTGTTCTAAAATCACTAGTTGTTAAACTAGTTGTGTTGTAAGTGTGATTTTTGACCCAAAATTGTACTGAATAACTTTAAAACAAAAAAATATGCTTGTTGGTATTCATTTATTAATAAATACCAAACAAATCAGATATATCAAAGCGCAACATGAATTTCTAAAAGTAATTATTGTGCCATACTTTTTTGTGGAGCATTATTTATCAATAAAAATTTGCTAAAATAAGCCTAACATAATATAACTTGCATGAGTTATTTTAAGAAAAACATAACTTAGAAACTAAATATATAACTTTACTTGAATACTATGTAATATATAATTATACTTCTAAAATTAGACTCTAAGACAACTAAAATAAGACTAAAATTAGACTCAAGAGATAACTAAGAGTACCACTAACATTAACTGATACCTTTTTGGTCATTATGCAAGAAGCCACTATAACTTGACTACTATTATATCAAATTTGAGATAATAAAACCATATATGACAATATACTATGAAAAATTAGAGGGAATAATATATCAATATCAAGCACTCACTAATTTGAAACTATGCAATTATGGAAATTTATAAAGAATAAAAAAGTACAATAGGGGTTTAATACATCAATTAATATATTTTTTATGTGTAGGGATCACAAGCAATAAAATCACTATACCAACGACATAGGATGGAAGGGAAAGGTAGATCTAACAAGAATATATTAAAATAAAATAAATAAATAAATACATTACAAGTGAATTATAATTAAATTATAGGATAATGATATTACCTTGAGAAATTGATAATTGAAAAGTGAAAAATATAGGCGTGTACCTGATTTCAGACTTAATTGAGATTTGGTAAAAACTAAAATTATAGATAAACTAAATATGAAATAATGCATAAGATCTTCCAAAAATTATACAGTGACCAAAATCATACAACATAAAAATGGTAAGATTGGATTCATTTTTTTTCTAAAAAGTGGAAATCCTCTAAAAAAAATCAACATATTCCGATAATAGTTGTGTATATATTTGAAACCTAAAACATTTTGAACCCTTTATCAACATATGATTCCCATATAACTCTATCTGATAAGTATATTTTTCTATGGAGATGTCATAATTATTTCTCCTTTACTTGAGATAAATTTCACACTAATAAAACATAAAAAAATTGTGTTTTAGTTGAGGGGCATGCCTTAATCAACCTTTCTCTTGCCTTTATAACAAGTTTATGTTTTGGCACTCAACACTCATGCATGTTAAAAAGTGAACATTGTGTATGTATAAGTCCCAGCCTTATCCCTATGACACATGACTCATAAAATAAAACTATATGATCTTTCACTAATGTATTATCCTTATTTTGGTATTAGTATCCAACAACAAGACTTCAATAGATAAAGAGTGGAAGGAAATAGTGTAGTATATGATCAATTTTTTAGATCCTTGATATGCCTTTTGATATATTTATGTGATGTTTAGGACCTTATTATACATGTGTATACATAAGATCCTATGAATTCAAAATAGGACTTATCTATATACAAGCCAACCATAGAAAAATGTGAAATTTTAAAAACAAATCAAAAATAAGCATGGCAAGATGGAACAAAAGATTGACAATAAATATGACACAAATTTTATAGCATAATATTTTTCATACCACTAACAAAATTCTTGAATACCATTCAAGCTGAATTAAGACTCATGAATTAGAAATAAATAAGTTTTTAGAAGCAATATGAGCATTCTAATTAAAACTAATGAAAACATAGAAAACATTCATGATAAAATAATGACAATGAAAACTATGTGAGGGCAAATATGAAGTGAAAGTGTTCCATGAAGAACCTAATATGATCTAATGATCTAAATGTAAAAATACATGATAAATAATTAAAACTAAATGACTTGTACCAAAATTACATGTTTAAATAATGCCCCACTTTAATGTTGTGTTTTTGTGTATTTTAATATTATTACACAAAATGGTAAATACATAATGCGAAATAGGTAAAACAATTGCATAGGGTGATCTAGAATATAAAAATCTAAAATGGTAAATAAAATATGACCTAGTGTCTAAAAAATGTAAATGAGTGTAATTGAAATTGATTTGAAATAAAATGACAATATAATATAAAAATTGATGGTAGTCACATCTTGACATAATTTTATAATTTGAAATATAGTTTGCTTAATGTGTAGGAATAGATTCATTACCTAATCCACTGCAAATGAATTTTTATAGGGCATATTCATCATGTTGAATAAATCCATGTGTTTTTACTCAGATCCAAATCTGTATTACATAACTTTTTGGGTTCTATACTTTTTTGTGTACATTTTCATCCTATTTCCTTATGGTTATATATTGTATCTTATATATATTGGTAGGTAGAATGTATAAAATGATTTATTATTCCTCTCTTGACATAATTATCCTTAACATAAATATAAATGATACTACATAGAATTATTTAGTTCATCCAACCTTAAGGGAGTTAGAGCTACATATCCTACATTCTATAATCAAACCCCACATAGTTCTTGTGTAGTGTAAATGGAATGTTTATCAATGATTTTAACATCTCCTACCCTATAAGTGATAATGTAATTACATAAACATTGACATAAACCTATTTTTGTACAAGTGGATGTTGAAAAAATAGCATGAAGTAAATAATTCTGAAGATTTTCTAATATGTAGACTCCTTCTCAAGTGTAGTAAAGGATTTTGATCAATATAAGACTTTAAATTTGGGAAGACTTGCTATTTGATTATTACTTGGTAAGTGAATATGAATGATTTCATATATATATATATATATATATATATATATATATATATATATATATATGACTCCTTAGGACTTGATACATGCAATGGTTCGAAAAACAAATAGTGATATTTTAAATATAGATTATAGGGAATCATGCCAAGGTGAAGGACCTAAAAAAATAAAGGGGGTATATTTGGCATGTTGAGTGTACACAGGACAAAAAATTTCATAGGGCTTTGGCCACTAAATCCATCCTAGGAGATATAGATTCTCAAAATGGGTGTAATAAGCTCAAAATATATGTAGATAAGGCTAAAAATATGAAATATATAAATACTTAAGACATATAGGGAGAGTAATATGGGGTAATAAGTATCATAAAGATAACCAAAAATAAAAAAGTGGACCAATGTTCAAAATATGTAAAAGATGATATGAAAAAGTGACTTGTACTAAATTTAAGTTTATAAAAAATTCTCCCACATTTATGTTCATATGAGAGTGAATGAATGTGTACATCAAAGTATAAAAATAAATAATCAAATCATGTACCTTGAATATTCTAAGGAAGGAAGGAAAGATTAATTAAATGATGTTTGAGCTAAACTCCATCTACACATATTTTTTTATGTTAGAAAAATTGCTATACCTAAAATAATGTCCAATCATAACAAGTAGTCAATGTTGAATCAATATGAAAATTTATTAATATTAAAAAACATAAACTGAAAGGGAAGCATAGTAATGGCTACACCTAGTGGTACCAATGTTGGTAGTACTTAAAATTTTAAAAAAAATATATTCTATTGAGAAAGTTTGTGACAAGTTCTAGACATAACTAACACTTCTCGAGGAGTTCTTGAGCACTTCTAGTGCTCTCAATTTTCTCAAGTTTGCTCATATTATATTTGCTCAATATTTTTCCCAATATTTTTTCTTAGTACACTTTATCAATAATGAAAATTGAAATGTATGGATATATGCTCATGTTTGAGGTGAGTGATTGTAAAAATTTGTGTTAAAATCACTCATATCAATTAGAATAATTAAATTAATTGCGTGTTATAAAATTATATAATTTATGCTTTGAAATACATGAAAAATTGTGTAATTTGCATGTAACCATTACAAGATATAATTATATAAATCTCTATAAAAGATAACCATCATAAAATATCATCATGTGAAGCTCAATATAATTGTGTTAATCCTCATATGAGGGTGTAAATATTGAAGTATATGGGGAAATAAATTACCTTGTTATATAAGTAAATAGGAGAAATTAACAAGTAATGTGTCCATATGAAACCACATATCATATTAAACATTATGTAATGCTCAACATAGGAAACTAAGGGGTCACACTTGACATCACAGAGGAACTTATTTCTCATGTGATGGGTGTTAAAATTTAGGAAACCAAGAGCTAATACACTCCTAAATAATTTAATCCAGATAAAGAGGCTTTTTTGGAAGATGATGAGAAGTTGGAACAACTCCATAATGGTTTTAATAGGGAATCCCTTCCCAGGACATTTGCTGAGGTAGATTTTCATCTTATTCAATATGTTACTTTATATGGTAGATACAATGCGGTGATATGGTCTATGTTTAGAATGCTTAATTACTTTAGACATGAGCTACCTTTTAGCCTACCTTTCTTTATTCTTAAATCCATGGAGACCTATATTCTAAAATTCAAGAATGGGAACTATTTTGTCTCGAGACATGAGTGGGTGATCTTCATTATCTTTAAATATTTCAAAGGTATGAACCAAATTATGCCTTAAATACCTTAGAACCATCAAGAAAAGCCAAAGGAGGGGGGATATAAGGAAGATCAAGAAAGTCTAGATTAAGTATCTAGGGAGCCTGAGTAGGTCTTTTAGAATTAATAAAAAATATGTAGAGAAGGAATTAGTAAGAAAGGGAAAGAGGTCTTTAGAAAATAAGACAACATCAAAAGGTGCCTTTGAAACCATTGAACATAGAAAAGAGAATCAGGGGGAAAAGGGGCACAAGAGTTTGTAATAAATGTAGGTCAAGATAGGGGAGAAAGTCATTGATGTAGATAGAGACAGTGTAGAATTGGAAAAAAATAGTAATGAGGGAGAAAATAATAGAGAGTAGGATCAGGCATAGATAAGGCCTAAGAAAAAAAAAGAGAAGAAGGGTACTAAAATGGTGGAGAAAGGGGACACATCTCATTCTCAAAAGGACACAAATGTGGATTTCAATCATCTCATCACTTCCCTCAAAGGTAAGGAAAATGTAGATAAAATAGTAAAACTCAACCTCAAAAAAAGCTCTTATGAGGTGGTTAATGTGTGAAATGATGATTCTAAAGAGTAAGTTGAATTTTATTCAACATGGGAATGATTATCTATCCAAAAACTTGGTAGAGAGAGAGGAGAACATCTAGATTCAATAATTGAGCTTCAAAGTGGGGTTACTTGAGCATGCCAATGAGAATCTATAAAACAAGATAGGTTTCTTGGTCAATTATAACAAGGCTACAATGAATGAAGGTATTCAAAATGTAGAAAATCTTAGGGCTCATCTTAGAGAATTATTTGATCCTAGCTATGTTGGAAAAGGTAAGGGTAAAAAGGAACAAAGTAGTAATGTCCAACATAATATAGACCATGAAATTTTATTGATGTAGAGAGATATGAATCTCAAGAAAATTATGACATGCTAGGAAGATGTATCTAGAAGCCTAGAATAGTATAGTTGTTATGTAGTTTTGGGATATTTTAAGGCTATTTTGTAGTTGTTTTTTTATTGGGTTGTTTCTTATTTCTCTATTTAGCTTGGTTATCCTTTTAGCTCTTTTGTACTAGATCTTCTCCTAGATTTTGGGGACTCTTGTTAAAAAAATACCCCCATTTAACCTTAATAAAAACATAGGAAACTATGGGAATAAATATTATGCCCTAATGAATGCTCCTTGTACAAAGAATATGTATCATATTAATAACTTGATGATAATGGTAAGATGCCCAAAAATAGAAAAGCAAGGAAGGGACAACTAGAATGCCCCAAATGTCATAATGTGCTCATAGTAGGGCTGAATTAAGAAATTAAGCACACATTAATAGCATGCCCCCATATATGCATGATAAATACCATGGAAATGTAGGCACAAATTATATTAATTCTAAAAATAATGTTTATATGAAAAACCACGGATCCAAACATAATCAATGCATGACATAGGTGATGGAAATGATTTCATTATATACCATAAAAATCACATAAATGTATGTATCTACATATATTAAAACATCACATAAGGATAGACGACTCATAAAATGTGACAAGACAAAAACCAAAGTATTCTGTATGGAATAAGGCATTAAAAAAAAACATGCATAACCATACATATGCAAGTAATCAAACACATAATGATACATAATACAAAAGAACTTAATAGTCATAATTTATCAGTGTAACCACACAAATGCATATATCCATATAATGCGCAAGATGTAGGTACTAGTTAGATATAATATAATTAATGTAAAGTGGATTGATATGATAAGTGGAAACTTAAAAATATATCATCATAATTTTTTTTTATAATTCCCATAATGTAGTCATACCACCAATGTTCTTTTTCCCCTGAGGGTTTGAGTGAAATATTAGCCAAATAGCATGCAATAATATATAGTCATATATCTTTCATCTCACTCACTCAAATAGATACCATGAGAATCATGTGTAAATAACTACCATGAAAAATCTCTAGAATGGGTATATAAACATGATATGTATCAATAAAAAAGATAAAAGAAATAAACTTTTTGATTTTTTATATTTTTTAATGTTTCAAGTTCTTATAATTTTATAAAAGAAACAATAAGGAAACCAATGGTAACACAAAAGAATAAACAAGATAAACTCATTTAGAGGGAAAAAATTCAAAGGGCACAAAAAAAGAATAAGAAGAGGAATATTCCAAACAACCTACAACTTCCCTCATAACTTAGCTCAGGGGATGCTGCTAACAAGGAAAAAAATCAAAAAATATTGGGTAAACCTTGTAGGAATAGAGAGAGATTATAGACATGTTTTCAAACTAGTTATGGAGGAAAATGAGGTCATTTTGGATGTTTGGGATGTTATTATGGATAATAATAGAGTTTTTTTGTATAACTCTTTACTGGCATGATTTTATGGTTTAAGGCCTCAAATCAATGATTTTAGATACTAGGTTGCAAAGAAATGGAAAACCATAGGACATGTGGAAGTGGTGGCCACGGTAAAAATTTGTTTCTTGATCTCTGTCTCTTCAGTTGAGAACTATATGAAAGATATGGAAGGAGGACCGTGGTATGTTGTAAAATCTTTTCTATCACTCAGGAAATGGAAGTTGGGCTTAAATTTACAATGTGACACATTAATGGAGATCCCCATGTGGGTTTCCCTCCCTCAACTACCTCTAGAGTTTTGGCAAGATGAGGTAATTTTTGGATTAGATGGGCCATTAGGAAACCATTTCAATTGACCCTACCACAAGTTCAAAAATAAGATTAGTTGAAGCAAGGATCAATGTTTATGTATAAACAAATAAATCAATCCCTAGAAGCATCCTGCTAAAGTTTAAATTTGGAAACCAAATTCAGAAGATTGTTTATGAAAGAGATAATCTCATTTGTAAAGGGTGTAATTTTGTGGGACATGAAGGAAATTGTTTCCCAAAAAACTTGAATAATTACATAACACCAAATAAGCAATATGATGTTAGGAAAGAAATATAAGTGATAATCCTGCATAATTCCTTGCCTAGTTTAAAGGCCAAAATGAATGTGGTGGAAAAGGTAAAGGGTAAAGCTCAAAAATGTTCTCCTATGATTAATAGGGCCACTTTCTCAGTTATGAAAGAGGACCATAATATGGAACCATTGAGATTCAATCTTAAAACCTAAGGATCTACTACTTCTGTTGGGAATTCAAGACAACCCTCTCACCTTGAGAAGGGGTCACCCCTAATAGTGGTAGGATCCCAAGATTGCCCCTTTTTTGACAAAAAAGAATCTAATGGAATCCTTAAATATTAACCCTCTAGATAATAAGGATGAGGACCAAAAATGCCATTACTTTCATTTAGGATCTCCACTTGGTTATATCCTCTCATGCAACATTTATTATCCTTGTATGGTCCAAAATACCCCAATGAGATCCCCCACTTAGGGTGAGGAGAATTGGATGGAGGTAAAAACTTTTAAAAATGAAGAAATTAAAAGTTACCCTAGAGTTTCCAAGTGAGGGAGAAAATAATAGAAGGAAAGGGAAATAACTTTAGACACAACAAAAAGAACTAAGATCATTGAGGATCCTAAGACATTCTAGACTTTTGTAACTCAATGTTTTCTAGAATTATAATCGGGGATCTTCTTGGAACCCCTATCTTAGGTAAGTTTTTTTGGGAACTAAGTTTTTAGAATCTTAACAAAACTTCACTTTTTTATGACGTCTTCTCAAGGTAAGAAATATATTTATGATAGTTGGTCTTGTACATTTGAAAAATATTCACTTGAGCTATTTAGTGCTCATAAAAGTAGACATTGGAGCATTTATTATGGTTTATTTCTCATTTTAATTTTGAAGTTTGAGTTCTTCACTCCTAAAAAAATTTGGTGGGAGACGCATTCAATAGCTTCCCTTCATGAGAGGAATTTATCTTTTGAATGGGTTAGACATAATTCATGGAATGTTAGAGATAGAAAAGGTGCAAGGAACAGTGAAAACTCATTCTTTCTCACTAGTAGAATGGATAAGGTTGTGATCAACTCAAGTTCTAAGAACATGTAAAAAAATAGTTGTTTGAAACCAATGAACACATGAATAGTATCTTGACTCTATACATCCCTGATAATATTCTTGATGAAGTAGAGGCCAAATATAGAAATTTTCTTTTCAAGAAGTTGTGTGGTGGATGGAATGACATAGATGCTATCAAAAATTGGACTAAAATAAAGTGGGAAAAAATATAAATTGTCAACACTATGGCTCTAGCCAATGGGTGCTTATTATTCTCTTTTGATAACTGGGAGAATTGCCTAAAAATTCTAAATGAAGGTCTTTGGTTCATGGGAAAAGTATTCCATATGATCCAATAATGGAAGCTTAACTGATCCCCCTTAAACTTCAAAATATATAGAATCCCTACGTGGATGGAGTTTCTTTGTCTCCCTCCTTCATTCTAGGATGATAAAATCCTTCGAAGCATTATGAAAATCATTGACACACTAACTATCATGGACCTAGTGACCAGTACTAGGAAAATAATGGCCTCAGCTAGAATGTGTGTCTTATTTAAAAGGTAAAAAATTCTTTCCACTTCAGTATGACTTAGGTCTTCAATTATCTCCTAGAATCAAATTATTCAATTTGATAAAGAAAAAGAGATCTATAACTATTTCAGGTTGTTAGGACACTTCAGAGACTCATGTACTAAGGCATAATAAATTACAAAAAAGTTAAAATTTTAAAATATATGGGTGGTGAAATAGATTTTGGAAGGAATGATGATACTACATCAAATCCACCTAATGAACAACGTCTGGTCAAAATTCAAGATCTATATATAGATATGTTGTGGTTCCCTCCATAATACTTCTTCTTTGGGTATTATTTATATTTTGTTGGTATTGGATGGTCCCCTTTCCTATTTTATCTTATCTCATCTTTTCTTATTACCTTGGGGGTATGAGTCTACTAGGTCCTTGGTGTGTTTGGATTTTATCCTTTTTATTTTATGGATTTTGGCTCCTTTTGGCTATTTTTGTTTCGGGGACTCATATCGCCTATGTGTTCGGGTTGGATTCCACACCAGTCAAATGTGGGGTCACCTTAATCCAAACTTAGTGTGAAACATGATGGAAGGTCTCAATAAATATGTTATCTTCATCAATAAATATGTGGAATCATTTGGAATGAGATAAAAAAAATAAATGTAAAGTGATAATGCAACATAACAAGTAACAAAAACCAAGGGGTTAGAAGAATATTTATGCAAAAATAGAATGAAAGTGCTAAATATGAAAAATATATAAGAATATAAATCATGCAAATATCTCAAGTAATGAAATCATATGAAGTTATGACATTCAAAATAAAATAAGATATATATATTAAGAAATTTGTAGTAAAGTGATGATTTATAAATGAAGTGAAAGATATAGGCTAGCATTGATAACTAATGATTTGATATTTAATGTCATAATTTATAATATCAGAGCCAATAATGTTGCTAAAATTATCAAAAAATACACATGAGCCATGTAATTAGTGAAATAATTTTCCCAGGTAGAGATATGTGGAGAGTGGAATATAAAAGTTTCTATAACCTCTAAAGAAGCATTCATAGAGGTATGTGTTATGCCCTTGACCTATAGTGCATCTAGCAATATGTGTGGCCGAATTGTGGCTTACACAACTTCATATTATCAGGTTGTATTTATTTATGTTCTTAGTATGGTTAGATTATGGAATAACCATGGATAAGTAGAGTACATATAGGAGGTAGTGGTTAATATTTTATCATCATATTTCAAATTCTGTTCTTATTAGATTATTGTGTAGGTAGCCCCTTTGAAGTGGCTTAGTCATAATATTAAAGTATTATTCTCTTTTACCTATTGTCATTTTGGATATATTTATTATATTATTAATTATGTGATATATAATTATATTACTGTGAATCATCTAATTAATTTCATTATAAGTGGTATCAGAGCTTTGATTTGGACAATCTTTTGTGGTGTATTTTTTTTTTCAAATTTGGCATCTTGAGAACTAAAAGGCCAAAACAATAACTTGTGATCCAGAATGAATTGAATTTTTTCATCACCATAATTTTTTTTGTGATGTTTTACAAAAAATAAAAAAATGGAATTATTTTTACCTTTGTGAAAATTAGTAGTCATTAGATTCATCTTTGTGAGGTGATCATAATAGTATATTTTTCTAGTACACTTTTTTGGGCTAAATATTTTCACCCTTTTGCACATTAGTAGTTATTGGATTTATCTTAACAAGGTGTTCACAATGGAATTATCTAATAATAATTTTTTTTGGGTCACAACCCTCCTAGGGCTTGTGTATGGTAGGGCCTAACACTCATGGTCATAGGAAAGGGAAATAAACACATAAAACTCCTCACAAAGATGACATAGAGCCATAAACTTTTGATCTGAGTATTTAGAGATAGTTTAACAACTTAAGTGAAAGTTATAGGGAATGATGCATAAATATGATCTTGATGTGGTTATAGGGAACCTCATAGGGCTTAGAGGGGACCTAAATAATTTTGGGATCAATTGCAACAAATAAATAGGTAATTGGACAACTTTTCATCTCGATAATTATAAAATAATCATCCACTACTTCAGTTTGGTTCTTCTTTTCCAAACAATCAATACTCCAACCATGGTATGAAGTCATTACTTATAAAATTAGATCTATATAAATTTGATGATAATGATCCACTCACATGGATTACTCAAATTGAAAATTTAGTTAATCTACATTAGACTCCCTATTTACAAAAGGTGGTCATGGCCTCTCTATATCTGGAACCTAAGCAGTTTATTTTATATCATTTTTTTGTGTGATCAAAAGAAAAATAATGGTCCCTTGGTTTCTTGGTTTATATTTTTTGAAGAGTTTCAAATCCACTATCACAATAATGTCTTATAAAACTACTTCATCCAACTAGCCAAGTTGCACTAAACCAGTACTATGAAGGATTGAACTCATCAATTTTAGAATCTCTCCTTACATGTGGTAGACATCACTGAGGAAAATATGACTGACCCATTTTCGGGTGGCCTAAAAGATAACATCAAATTATATGTTCACATGTTTCATCCCAGTAATGTATATGAATCCATACCAAGGGCACATCTGGCCAAGGAAAAATATTTGATCAAATGAAGATCTTTCACTAATGTTTGTGAACACACCTTCTTAGCACCATCATTTCCATAGCCTAACCAATTAATACCTTAATAAATTAAATAAAAACATGATTTTTTTTGTGTGTTTTGATACAATGGAAAATGGATCAAAGGACATTGATGTGCTGAAAATAAGTTATTTTACTTCTAAAACTCTTAAGTTTGTGGGTTTTTTGAAGAAATAGAAGGCGACCATGTTAATTGACTCTAAGAGTACACATAACTTCATTAAAAATAAGTTAGATACTTTCTTAAACTTTTTCATTTACATAGCTCCTAAATTTGAGGTCATGATTTTAGATGGTGGTGTCATCAACTATTAAATAAAATGCCATAGCTTTAAGTTTGATATGGGAGACTACTTGTTAGAATCCCCTATCTTTGATATTCCCATGGGAAAAGCTGACATTATTTTGGGAGTGTAGTGGTTCACCACTTTGGGCACTATTGAGATGAATTTCAAAGAACTATTTATGAGATTCTATTCAGAAGGAAAGACCTTTGAACTACATAGATTATAGGATAAATATCCACAACTAGTTAGTTCCCATCATAATGTAAAGATTATTATAAAAGGTGCTGAGGGATTTATGGCATGCTTATTTTCCATAGAGATTTAACCAACTGAGGAGTCTACACATCTTGATTTACAAAGGGTCCTTTATGACCATTTTGTTGTTTTTGGTGACATGCCAAAATGACTTCCTCCAACCTATGCACATGATCATGCCATCAGGTTCTTTCAGGGAAGTATGCCACCCAACATTAGACCCTATAGGTACCCATATGCTCAGAAGAGTAAAATTAAAAAAGATTGTATATGCGATGTTGGAGGTAGGAATCATCTAACATACTCAAATCAAATATTCCTCCCCTATTGCCATGGTATGGAAGAAGGATGACACTTGGAGGATGCACCCAGAGTACAAAGAACTCAAAGATTACCATCAAAGATAATTTTCTTATTCTAGGAATTGAATATTTTCTAGATGAGTTGCATGGTGTTATTTATTTTATCAAGTTATACCTTCATTTTGGGTATCATCATATTTGAATATGTAATGAGGACATACCTAAAACAGTCTTCAAAACTCATGAAATCCATTATAAATTTATGGTCATGTCTTTTGGCCTCACAAATACACCATATTCATTTAAAATTTTGATGGATATTATTTCTAGGCCATTTTTTAGAAGTATTAGTGTTTTTTTATGATATCCTCATCTACAACAAAAATTGGGATGACCATTTAAAACATGTGAAATAGGTACTTTCAATTCTGGAATAACATCAAATTTATGCCAAACCTTACAAATGTACTTTTGGTGTCCAAGAGGTAGAGTAATTGGGTCATATTATTTCACATGGAGTGAAATTTTATCATAAATAAATCTAAGTGATGATAGAGTGGCAAGTTCCCAAGACCCTCAAAAACCTCTGAGTATTTATGGGGCTAACTAGTTACTATCACATGTTTGTCAAAATTTATGGTAGCATTATAGCCCCACTCACCTCTTTGTTAAATAAATTCTCCTTCCAGTGGATTGATCATCTGTCAAGGATTTTGAAAAGTTTAAAATGTTTTTACAAAACTCTAGTTTTGGCTAATCCATATTTTAAAAAAAAAATTATTATGGAGTGTGATGCATTAGGATATGGCATGGGAACTATACTCATGAAATAAGGAAAACCATTGGCATTTTAAAGTTGTCCACTAAACTGGGTAAATAGGTTAAAACAAATATATGAGAATGAGATGATGGTTATTCTACATGCATTCAATCAATGAAGACCTTATTTTATAGGTCATCACTTTCACGTAGAAACTAATCATGATAGCCTCAAATATTTTTTGGAACAACAATTGTCATCTAAAGAACAACAAAAATGGGTTAATAAAATGTTAGGATGTGATTTTGAAATAGTCTATAAGAAAGGAAAAGAGAATGTGGTGGTAGATGCACTATTCTAGAGGGATGAATCACTTGATGAATTTTTATATGCAATGACTATTTGGTGGGTAGATTGGCTAGAGGAAGCAAGATCAGAATGAGAGAATGATAGTGCAACCCTTGACTTGATTCAAAATCTTCAATAGGGTTCTAGGGGAGCTAAAAAAATTACATGGAAGGGGAATGAATTATGATATAAAGATAGATTATACCTTTTTAAGACTTCTCACAAAAATAAAACCCTTCAGTAACTTCATGCAAATCCACTAGGAGGTCACCTAGGATTTTTGAAAACATATCATAGAATCAAGAAAGATTTTTTTTGGGAAGGAATCAAGCTAGATGTCAAAAAAATGTGTTTGAATTAATGATATTTCAATAGAACAAGTGAAACCATTAAGACCTCAGGTATTTTGGAACCTTTCTCCATCCTTAGCTAGTGTTGGGAGGAGGTTTTCATAGATTTCATTACTGGGTTACCATGGTCTGAGGGTAAAAATGTTATCATGGTAGTTTTGTTTCAACTCACTAAGTATGTTCATTTTTGTTCCTTATCACAACCATTTATTATTATTATAATAGATTCTACTTTATTAATACATTTTTTTCGACACTTGCATCGATGTAGGTGTTTGCTTGGGATGTGAGTGTCCATGAAGCTACAAAATGGTTACAGTAAAAATTTTTTAGTGAAGGATAATATTGCATAATATAGTAGGCTTGGTCATCAAAATAATAGTGGTCAAATTAAGAGATAATCAAATTAGGATCAAAGAGATGGCAAACATAATCTTTTTGGTGGTATGTAGGTCTATAACTGAAAGGTATATCCATGATAGATATTTTCCAAGTGTACAAGACTAGAGTACTACATAAATCATATTTTAGTATCTATATTTCTCCCCCCGCCCCCCGCCCCCCCCCCCCCATAATATAGTAATGAAATTGTTAATTTAAAGGAAATAAATGCATACTTAAGTGTGTATAACACACTTTGTCTTTGTGTGAGCCCATCTTGAGTTATTTTTTGGTGACTAATCTAAAACCAATATCATGTTATAGTATATAATCAATGTATGAAATCTGAAATTGAAATAATTTTAAATTCTTAAAAGTAGAAAGAGCAAGGTTAGGAGTACACGTGTGCATTCAACCATCTTTCCTTTTCATGATTTGATTTGAAAGGATGTGATAGGATAGATTATATTTGCAATACACATGAAATTTTATTTCATAATACCAATTGGAATGAAAGAAAACATTAAAATATAAAATCTAAAATGGCTATTCATTTCACATTCCCAATGTGACTCTTCATATTCCTATGGGAATGGAAGATAGCTTATTGAATAATATAAGTGTAACCCAATGAGACAAATGTCACATAAGATAAATAATTATATAAAATATTGTTACATCCCCCCTTAATCTATAGGGGTCTTTTTTAGACCAATCATTCCTCTAAAATTTTCAAAATTTTCTCGTCCAAGTGTTTTTGTCAAGATGTCTATTGGTTACTCTATTATCGAGAAATGTTGTAACTTGACACTACCATATTTTACATAGTGACTAATCAAATGAAATTTGATATTGATATGCTTGGTTTGGTTGTGAAGGAATGGAAGCATTACCATCTAGATTGTAGAAGTGTTGTCAACCATGAGAGGTGTTGACAAAACCTATCCCTAGACTATAAATCCAAAACAACCCTATCAAGCCACAAGATCTCTATAGTTGCCTCTAAAGTGGCCATGTATTCTAATTCTATTGAAGAAATTACCAACATTGATTGTTTATAGGAATTTAAAATGATAAATTTTTGTTTCCAAATTCATTAGAAAACTTGAGGTGGACTTTCCATCTTCATGATCACTAGCATAGTTAGAATCTAAATACCTAACCAGTTTGAAATCTCTTACCCTAGAGTATTTGAGCCAAAAATTATGTGTTCCTTTGAGATATCTAAGGACCTTTTTATTGATATCCAATGACTATCCCTAGGTTGTTTCATGAATATTTAGAAGAAACCATATATAAATGATATATCTGGTTGAGTTGTGGTCATAGAAATTAGACTTCTAGTGAGTTGTCTATATTTAGTGGCATCAACCAAATTTATTGAATCTTCAGATGCCAATTTGAGATTTTATTCCATGGGTGTGTTGAGAGTATTAAAATTGTCCATTCTAAACTTATTCATAATGTCACTAATGTTATTCTACTAAGTGATGAATAAATACTTTGGTTTTTGAATTACTTCAATATTCAAATAGTAATGAAGATAACCCAAATTAATCATTTCAAAGCTTTTCATCAACTCTAATTTGAACTTTGTAGTGTACCTTTCATCATTTCCTATCATGAGCAAATGATCAACATACACCACCATAAATACAACTATTTTGTCAACTATTTTGATGAAAAGAGTTGCATCTTCAAACTAAAAATGTTTGAATTTCATGTTCATGAGTGTTCAACTAGTTTATCATATCATGCACAAGATACGTGTTTCAAACCATACAATGATTTTTCTAATTTTCTCACCTTGTGCTATTATTTGTTTGCTTTAGGATTGTAATTTACATAATTTCCTTGAGGTCACCATTTAGGAATATAGTTTTAAAGTCTATTTAGTGAACTATCCATCTATTTTGAGATACCAAATTCAAAATGGTTCAAATGGTAGTCCATTTTATTATAGGTGCAAAGGTTTCATTGTAGTCAATGGCTTCTTTTTGAGCATATCCTTTTGCAACAAGACTTGATTTGTGCTTGTCAAGTGACCCATTAGCCTTGTATTTATTGTGGTAGACCCACTTAGATCCAATAGCTTTACAACCATATAGAGGATCAAATAATTTCTTAGTCCCAATTTTTACCAATGCACTGTACTCATCTTTCATTGATTTGTCTCCAAGACTCAAGCTTCTCAACCTGTTCAAAAGATGTCAATTCTAAATCAAATGAAACAATGAGTTTTTATTATAGAGAATCATTCAAGGTGATATTTACAATTTTATCTTCAATTTATTCAAGGGACTTGTCTAATTTTGATGTAGCTACATGTGCACTTCTTATGCCTATTTTTCCAACTTCATTAGGTTTCACATCTTTCAATGTTTGAGTATCCCACTTAGGCATTTTTTATATGTTTTAGGTGATTAAAATTCATCTTCTAAGGTTCCATCACTTTTTTACCTCTATTTTGGTGACCCTTATTCATCTTTTGATGAAGTTTCATTCTCACCTTCAAGATGAAATTTAATCTCATGTATAGGAGAAATAAAAAACCAATATATTCTCAACTGTGTGTCCCCCACTCATTATCTAGAACATCCTAATCACTCTCTTTGTAGACATAAAACTTTGCATACTTGTCAATTCAACTTAGTTGATAATCAATATGATCTTTGTCCTTTGTAGTCTCATAAAATACAATTTCTCTTTTAACAAGAAACTTCTTCTCTTTCTCATCATATAGCTTGTATGCCTTTGAGGATTCATAATATCCCAAGTGGATGCATTTTTTAGTCATATGGTCTAACTTATTCCTTTGGAATCAATACATAACAAGTGGATCACACTAAATGAATATGACCACACCACATCTCATATGGAATCTTAGATTCAAGAGCTATTGATGGTGATATGTTGTGGAGCTATTCTATTATTTTAGATACTTCAACCAAAACTATAGATTTACCCCTTTGTAGTACAACATAACATGAACCATATTCATAAAAGCTATATTCATTATTTCTACAACTCTATTTTATTGTGGAGTGTAAGGAGCTTTGACATGGTGTTTGATATTATTTTATTCAAGATGGATTCAAACTTATTTAAAGTGAATGCAACAACATTGTCTATCCTAAGTATCTTGATGTTGGTTTGAGATTCATTTTCAATCATGACTTAGAACTTTTATAAAGTTTTGAAGTCTTCTAATTTTTATTAAAAAAGTATATCCAAGGCATCCTATTGTAGTGATCAATAAACAACATGAATTACTTATGACCACCAATAGAGAGTATTAGAAGGGAACACAAGTCTAAGTAAACTAGTTGTAAATTTTTGTTAGATTTATAATGTGAATTTAGGAATGGTTTCTTGTGTGTTTAGCCAAGATGCAAGATTAACACTTTTCATATGATTTTATGGGTAATGTAGGCATGCCAAAAAAACTTTTCTTTTACAATATGTGAATGCTTTTATAGTGAGTGTGCCCAAATCTAGCATGCCAAAACATGTTTGGAGACATTGTGTCTTCATGAGATGATCATAATTCCTTTAATTTGATGGCTCATCCCTGAGCTTGAGTAGTTTCCTTTCCTCATATCCAGTCAAGATGACTACATTGTCACTTTTTCTCTTGATAGTGACATCACTATTATCTAATAGAATAGAATGTCCTTATTGCCTTATGAGCACTAGGTAAAATAAGTTTTATTTCAATTAAAGAAGGTAGAGGACATTTTGTAGTTTTAAATCTAAAAGCCCTAGACACTTGAGTCTTATTTTTCCTTTTCCTTGTGGTTATAGAGTTGATCTATCTATGAGGTATACTGCACCACAACTTTCTTCACTGAACTCCTCAAAAACTTATTTTTGGAAAGTCATATGTAGAGTGGCACCAGTATCAAGAACCCAAGAATCAAACTATAAAGAATTGACTGAGACATTATTTTCTTCATCATTTGTAATGGAAAACATACATTCACTAGTGAATTAGGTAGAGTTTGACTCTTTTGTTTTATTTGATTTTTCCTCTTTCTTATTATGGTATGCTTCAATTTTTTCTCATGGATTTATATATTCATGAGTCTCATGACTTCCTTTTATGTCACACTATTTACAGTAGAGGTTTTGCTTATCATTTTATTTTTGACCACCTTGATTTTCATTTTTACAACCTTTTCCTTTGTACTTCTTGTACTTGTTATTGCCCTTGTTTTTGGAAGGTGTGGCCTTATTGGATGTTTTATAATAATTTTATTTAACATGATACACACTTTCTCCTATTATGGACTTAGTTCTATTCCAAAGGTCTTTTCTCTTTCTTCCATATTTTCAACTAATTGATTAAATGTGAGAGTCTTCGACATATTGCTTTCTTTTAGAGACTCCAAATAGGTTGAATAATTAGGAAGAAGGGATTTTATGAATATGGTCATATAGATGTCAATTTTGACACCCATTATTTCTATATCATGCTTGATGGCATGTATCTTTGAATCCAATCTCATCACATCACCATCTTTCAACTCAAGGCTAAATAGCTTTAACTCCAATGAAATGAATTCTAAATCTGAGTGGGAATCATATAACTTCTTCAGTTTATGAAATTCTTCCCATGGATTATTTCACCTTTGAATATGATGAAACACATCTTCATCAATTGAGGCCCTCATCAAGGCCAATGCTTTCTAGTTTTTCTACTTTCATGCCTAAATATCCTTTGCACTCCCTATTAGCTCAACTAGCTGTGTATTCCCATTGCAAATATCAAACCATATATCATTGAAGATGAGTGTGTTCTCCACTTATTGAGACCATTCTAATTAGTTGTCTTTTCTAGTCAATGTTGTGTCAATAATATATTTGTTTGAATGCATAGTTTTGAGTTTGTATTTTTGATATTTTATTAACCCCAATTAGTTCCTTATCATTCTAAAATGGTCCCATTATATATATATATATATATATATATATATATATATATATATATATATATATATATATATATATATATATATATATATATATCACTAGACTGATATACCAAACCTATCGATATACCTACCCATTTTATATACCCATCAGTACATGGAAAAAGTTATCCCTTTCTATATACTCAATAAAAAATGAAAGAGAATTTAAGGTACATGAGAGCAGAGTGGTATGTGGTGCTTAGGTGGCTTGTGAAAAGAATTTTCTCTATCATTAACACTAGATTAACAAGTAAAACACATACATCAATATACTCATTTTTGCTTGATTTCTAGATTTACATTTTTTGACAATGACAAATGGGTAAAAGAGTAGCTTTCCTTATTTCTCCTTGAATTTGTAGTATTTGGTTATTTTTTGCCAAACTTGCCTAGAGTAACTTGCTTAAGGAAATTTAAATGAAAAAATTGCTTCAAACTTAAATTCTTTCAAATAGAAATAATTTCAAAATTTGAAATAAAACACTTAAAAAGAATGATTTTTTAAAAAATAAAAATCTTAAAATACCTCTCTTCTCCTATTTGGAAAATATGATTCCAATATTTGAATGCATTAAAGATGAATTCTCAAAAACTATGAGCTCATCCAATCACTATGCCACATCCAAATTTGCCTATCTTGAAATTATGGAAGTCTATATACCATTATAGATGTCTAAAATAACAAAAGAGTGGTTCATATACTACCACATCCCCATATATGAAGTCCAAATTCTCACGTAAATGTAACATGCTAGAAAAAGACTCTCACACATTTCAAAATCTCATGAATTCCAATGAAATAGAATGCATTCCATGATAGGAGATGTAGTGTCATACAATAGTGAAGAAATCAAAAAAATCCATTCAACAAGGCTTCTACATAATTAGACTAGGAAAGAATAGCCCAAAAATGTTTGGTTAACTAAAACACCATTCATACCATCTCAATATTATCATAGCAGGTATGCCTCAAAGTTAAATACATGTATTCTTCTTTTCTTAGATTGAGATGTTTTATCTTTAGTAGTACACTCTCCAATTAGGTGCTACATAGAAATGAACAGTTGAAAATAATTAGAATTAGAATAAAATTGCACCAAAATGGAAAATATGTAGTCATAAAATGATGAGAATAATTAAAACACCCTTTGCCAATTTGAAACACCATTCTAAATAACCAACAATGAATAAATTGAATTGAATAAGTCTTTACAGGCCATATGGTTGGAAAAAAGGAGAGAAGAATAGAAAAATTAATAAATTAAATATGTGGCTCTGATACAAATATTTTAATGTTTTCTTTCATTTCAACTTGAATTGTGCAATAGAATTTCATGTGTATTCTGAATAGAATTTGACCTGTTAGGATGCCTCATTATGAAGCATTGAATATGAGATTAGGAAAATTTGAACTTTCAAGTGAATATATATATATATATATATATATATATATATATATATATATATATATATATATATAAGGATGTTTATCCCCAAAATTGATATAAATTTGAGTTGCAACATGCCCATTGAGTTTGTTTCATTTAAATTTTGTAACCTAAATATGTGCATGATCTAATGAGTATAAGTGATTTAATCAACTCACAATATATATCTAGTGAGGGTGGATGATTTAATCAAATCCAACCTATAAGTATAGTATATTTATATGATTTGATCAATCCCAACTTATAATTTTGGTAATATTGAGTGATTTAACCAACTCATCCTTCCAAAAGTGAACCAACTACCATAGTATATTGGCTCAATAACAATCCATAAAAATTTCAACCTGTGTCTAATAACAATACATAAAATTATTTGTAATCTAGAAATTTATTTGATTTTATAATTTTAGGTGCCCTTTGCATGACATATGCACCTCATATATGGATCAATCTAAAATGTGGGTATAATAACAACATCAATTTATAGAATGCTACCACAAATGTGTATCTGAATCATATAACTATGAAATTTGGTGAATCAAAATTGGGTGCAAGTGTGGAGGACATGTTGTTGGATGGTGGTGCCTGCTCTTAATAGAATGCCTAGTTCCCAATGGGGTGTGTAGGGGGCTTACCCCCACATTATAGTCACCATGGGGGTCTAGGGGGCGATGACCTACATGGATCCCCCCTTGGTGGGGGTTCAAGGGTAGTACCCCCAAATCAATTTTTTTGTGAAAAATGCATTGTAAAATATTATAATTTTGTAGTAAATTTAGATTTTTCACTATTAGATCACATATCTAACAGTGGAAATTATGTTGGTGCTTTTTTCCCCTAATATGTAACTCTCCTTTGATATCAGGGCCTTGTAATCATGGTGGTGCACTATGTGTGAGTGAAGAGGAGATTTTATTGTATGTATTTTAGGTTTATCCCTTCATTTATTAGACTAAATAAGAGAAAAACTAGTTATTTATGTGTGGACGTATCTCATATTGGGTGATCCATGTTAAATTTGTGTCTCTTGTATTATGTTTTATTTATTTTATTTCCATATTTATTTCATTAATATTGATTTGCATTCTATATTCCTAACAACAGGTATTAGATTCAAAGGTTTATTTGTCAAATAAACTCACAAGAAAAGAGGGTTCCTGGTTTGAGAGGGGAAAATGATAGAAGAAGGCAAGTTTAAGGTCAAAAAGTTGAATGGCCAAAACTATAAGCTATGGAATATGAAAATGGAGGACTATCTATATCATAAGGATATTTTCCTACCATTAGGTGGAATAACAAAGAAGTCAACAACTATGAAGGATAAAAAATAGGAGTTTCTTGACAAAAAAGTATTAAGAATAATATGACTGTGTCTGATAGTGTCGATGGCCTTAAATATTTAAAAATAAAAGATAACAAAGGATGTAATAAAGGTATTGGATAAGTGTATGAAAAACCCTTAGCCTCCAACAAGGTATTTATTATGAAGCATTTATTTAATATCGAGATGTCAGAAGGTTGGTCTATTACTAATCATTTAAATGAATTTAACATAATAAAAAATTAGTTATGCTTTGTAGGAGTAAATTTTGATGACGAAGTTAGGGCTCTTTTGATTCGGTGCTCATTTCCAAAAACATGGAATGACTTGGTCATGACCGTGAGTAATTATATCTCTATCTCAAATGCTTTAAAGTTTGATGATGTTATTGGTGTTATTATTAACAAGAAAATGTGATAAAAAACATAGGTGAGACATCATGTAATGCTTTGACTATCGATAACATGGGAAGATAAAACGATGAAGGAAAGGGCCTAGGTAATCACAGGAAGTATAAAAAGGGAAGATCTAAATCCATAGGAATGTTGGTGTGCTAATATTGTAGGAAGAAAGGACACTTAAAATATTGTTGGTCTCAAAAAGGAAAACAAGGTGGTGGACAACAAGATAACAATCAAAAAGAAAATGTAGCAAATGATGTGTTGCATGATAATTTAATCATTTCATTAGATAATAGTAATTATTATTTTGTGTTAGATTTAAGGGATTCATTTCATGCTACACCCCATTGAAAATATTTTCAAGACTATGTTCAAGTTGATTTTGGATAGGTTTATTTGGGTGATGGTGAACTTTGTAAAATTATTGGAAAGGGTAAGATACAGATAAAATTATAGAATGAAAATAAATGTTTGCTAAAAGAGGTGAGGCATGTTCTTGAGTTGATAAGAAATTTAATTTTAGCAATGCAGTTAGGAAGTGAGGGTTGCATAGTTATATTTGCAAAAAAATCATGGAAGATCACTAAAGGATTATTGGTAATATCAAAAGGAGAGAAGTTAGGTACATTATATTTATCTACTAGTAATGTTGAATCTTATATTGATTTAGCTTCTATATAAGTGGATACAAAATTATGGCACTACAAACTTGGTCACATGAGTGAGAAGGGGATGTAAATTCTCTACTCAAATAATTTATTGCTAGATTTGAAGAAGATGGATTTAGATTTTTATGAGCATTGTGTGTATGGAAAATAGAAGAGTGTCAGATTTATTAGAGTTAAGAAGACAAAGAAGGATGAAAATTTAGAGCTTGTGCATATAGATGTATGGGATTGACTCAGGTATCATCCCTTGGTATCTCTTCTTATTATGTTAATTTATTGATGATGTAACTAGAAAAACTTGGGTTTATTATGTACAAAAAAAAATGATGTTTTTATACTTTTAAGAAATGGAAAGTTTTGGTTGAGAATAAGACCAGAAATAATTTAAGTGTGTCAGATCAGACAATAGAGGTGAATACTATAGCAAGTATTTTGGTGATTACTATTCATCCCATGGGATTTTTAGAGAGAATATGGCTCTAAGAACACCATAACAAAATGGTGTGTCAAAAAAGATAAATAAGACAATCATGGAGAATACAAGGAGCATGAGATTGCATGTAGGTATGCCCTTATAGTTTTGGGAATATGTTATGGATAACATTGTTTACTTAATAAATAGACGGCCTTCAAGTCCTTTAGATGGTGGTATTATAGATGAAGTATAGATAGGTAAAAAGGTAGACTATTCTTTTTTAAAAAGTTTTGGTTGTGAAACATTTATCCATATTGATAAATAAAATAGAAACAAGGTTGAATCAAAATCTAAGAAATGTACTTTTATTGAATATGGAGTTAAATATTTTATGTCACCGTCTATGGTATTTTGAAAATCATAAAATCATTAGGGGTAGAGATGTGATTTTTAATGAGAAGGTCATGTAAAAACATCAATTATAGGGAAAGAAACAAAAAAATCTAAATACAGAATATGCAATACTAGATGAAATCACTGGAAATGAAATTTCAAAAGTTTTAGAAAATTATAATGTGTAATAAATACAACAAAAATAACAAGTACCTTAAACTCCTAAAAGTGTAGCTAGACAATCTACTAGAGTAAGTAGACTCCATGAATGATGCTCTCCTTCACTTTATTATTTATTATTAACTAATGGTGGTGAGCCAAAAAACTATGAAGAAGTAATGTATGTAGAAACCAGAAAGAAGTGGGAGTAAAGAATTAAAGAGGAGATGGATTCCTTGGTACATAACCAAACTTGGGATTTGGTTTAGTTGCCTGCAAGTAAAAGAGCATTGAAGAAAAAATGGGTATATATGTTGAAGGAAAAAGATGAAGGAAAAAATAGGTACAAGTCTAGACTTATTGTAAATGGGTTTACACAAAAGAAAGGTATAGATTTTGATGAAATATTTTCTCCAATTGTTAAAATGACATCCATAAGAACCGTTTTAAGTTTGGAAGAAGTAGAAGATTTACACCTTGAATAGTTAGATGTGAATAATGCTTTCCTTCACTATGACTTGGAGGAGGAAATATATATGGAGCAACCACAAGGATATGAAGTTAAAGGTAAGGATAAAATGGTGTGTAGGTTGAATAAGAGTTTGTCTATCCTAAAGCAAGCTCTAAAGAAATGGTATTTAAAATTTAACATGTTTATGATAGAACAAGGTTATAATAGATGTCACTCTAACCACTATGCTTATTTTAAGAGATTAGATAATGGCAGCTATATTACCTTGTTATTTTATGTAGATGACATGTTTGTTATAGGGTCTAACATGTAGGATATAAATGCACTCAAAATAAAACTAATAAATTCATTTTCAATGAGGGTTTTGGGTGTTACAAATAAAATCCTTGGTATGATAATAACAAGAGATAAGAAAAGTAGAAAATTGACATTGTCTCAAGAAGAGTACACCAAGAAGTTTTTAGTCAAGTTTAATATTCAAGATGCAAAACTATTGAGGACACCTTTGGGAGGGAACTTCAAATCAACCAAGGAATAGTGTCCTAAAAATATGAAGAAATCAATCACATTTCCAAAGTGCCCTATGCTTCATTAGTTGGAAGTTTAATGTATGTCATGGTGTGCACAAGGCCAAACATTACTCATGCAGTGGGAGTTGTCATGAGGTTTATAAAAAATCTAGGAAAGGATCACTAGGATGCAGTCAAGTGGATTTTTAGGTACTTGATAGGAACCATTGATAGATAGTTATGCTATGAAGGGTCAGATGTTACCTTAGAAGGATATGTTGATGCAGTCATGACTGAAGATTTAGATGGTAGGAGAAGCACCATAAGTTATGTATTCACTATTGGTGACACAATAATTAGTTAGATTTTAAAATTGTATAAGATATTTTCTTTGTCAACTATAGAGGCAGAGTATGTTGTAGCTACTGAAGCAAGCACGGAGATGATATGGATGTAATGGTTCATGGAAGAGTTGAGTCAAAAGTAGGAAGATTATAGGATCTATAGTGATAGCCAAATTGAAATTCTTTTAGTAAAGAAATCAACATTCCACTCAAGAACCAAACATATACAACTCAGGTATCACTTCATATGTTAATTTTTGGAGGATGGTCAATTAAAATTGGAAAAGATCCATACGAGTCAAAATCCTATAAATATGCTAAAAAAGGTAGTCACAAAGGAGAATTTGGAGAGTTGTTTAGATTCAGTAGGTCTTTAGGGACAATAAGGAATATGAAAAACATGTCAAGGTCAAAGTTAAAAGAAAATTCCAAGGAAGAGTTATAGAGGTGGAGTTGCAACAATCAGTCTCCAAGTGGGATATTATTGGATGGTGGAGCTTGATCTTATTAGAATGATCATTTATTGATGGGGGTGGGGGGGTTGGGGTTTTGGGGGAATTTTCCCCCCAATATGGTCATTATTTGGGTCTTGGGGGGTGGTGATAGCTCTGAAGCAATTTTTTTTTAAAATACATTGTAAAATATTATAATTTTGTAGTAAATATGGACCATTCACTATTAGGTCATAGATCTAATGGTAAAAATTATTTTGGTGCATTTTTGCCCTAATATGTAACCTTACTTTGATATGAGGGAATTATAATCATGGTGGCACATTGTTTTTGACTGAAGATGATATTACAATAGATGTATTGTAGTTTTATCCCTTCATTTATTACCTAAATAAGAGAAAAACTAGCTATTTTTTATGTGTATGTAGACCATATTGGATGAACCACATTAAATCTATGTCTCTCTTGTTTTGTGTTTTCTACATTTTATTTCTATCATTATTTCATTAATTTTTATTTATGTTTTATATTCCTAACACATGATTCTATGACATGCCCCCACTGAATCTGGAGAATCTAAGAATTGGTGTAAAATGTGGAGAACATTTTTAAATAACATTTTCCCACTATAATTTTTAGAATGTGAGTACTAAATAAGTGTGTAGGTCATGCTTTTTTGACATGCACCCACTAAAATCTAAAATTATGAAAGTGTGGAATCCATGCCTCTATGACATGCCCCCATTGATATGCCCCCCTTTTGAGCTGAGGGGAAGCATAATCTGGTAGTTACCTTAACTCAAAAAGATAAAATAACTACATAAGTCATGTATGTATCATGTATCATATAGGAGTAACATATCTGGATAGAAACAACATTTTAGACATGAAATATGTGATCATATCAAATCTTAATATGTATTATGTAGATCATGGCAATGTCTAGAGAGTAAAAATATAATCTTAGCAAGAAATCAAGTGCACACACAAGAGCACTTAAATTCAAAGTAATAGGAAATGGTTCAAGATGACCTCATACAAGTGTCATGTTCAAATTCATCACAATTGAAGGGACATGACTTAGTCACATGTCTACAAAGCATATAATAACATATTCAAATGTCCATATAAAAAATAATGACATATTCAAATGTAAAAATAGTCAAACATGGCACAGGGGCCATAATCAATGCAACATATTCAAATTCTCCAATAGGAAATACAATGCAAGATAATTGGAAAAAGTAAAATAGGCAACCAACATGAACATGTCATACTAGTTCCTAAACATACGTGTTTAAAAGTAATGTTAAGTACATAGTATATCAATTACACTATGAAAGGTATACATATGGATATAGGCATGCATAATTATATAAGCTCAAACATGATAATGGAAAGTGATCATAGAATAATGTAACATGGGGCTATCATGATCAAAGAATCAAATGCTCCTAATGTACTTAGGATGTGAATATAAGGAAACCCCAACATTTACATATATCATGTACCTAGGAATTCTGATATCACACTCAAATGAAGCATGAAACACTTGTATATCCAAAGGAATGATATACTATCTACTAATATGGAACAAACACCATATGTATAATAAATAGTACATTGAAGAGTATGTTGAATATTTTTTGGTATTTTTGAATTATTTTAATGTTTTTGGTATTTTTGAATTATTTTAATGCTTTTGGTATTTTTGGAATATTTGAGATTTTTTAATTTTTAGGTATATTTTAAAATGCAAATTCTATCCATTTGTACCATCTAAGGGATTCTCATTTGGAAGTGCTATGAACACTAGATGTGGTATATCAAACTAGTGGTACTATCGAGGAGCATGTATAGGTCTAATATTTAGTGTTATAGGCTTTGTAATGTTTTGTGTATGCATCATATGACTCTATGCTCTCAAAGAGGTAATAGAAGGAGAATGGGTTCATGGAGCCCATATTTTTGTGTTATGTGGTGTATTTGAATTTGTAATAGTAAGAACATGTTTAGGTGCTCTAGATAACTAAGTATGTTACATAGTATTAGATGAGGATTCTATGAAATCCACTGTGTATCTTTGATTCAATGGTCTCTTGAGTATGGACCACCTAGGAAAAGGGATTTCCCATTGTTTACATTTTCATGAAGGATTAACCTTAGTATGTTTTATAATAGGTTGTCTTGGTATAAATTATTTTTATTTAAATGGATGTTATGAAATTTCTATTGGTATAAATGTATTTAATATAACCATGCATTATGGAAGGTATTTTTAGAGTTTACGTATCCATGGTTGTCCCAATAGCATATCAAATAATCTCGTGTATGGTATAACTAATAAGGTATTTACCACATGTGTTGGGCCAACCTATAAAAGTAAGTCAATCCTACCAAGAACCTATTGTGAGGTCCAATTGAATGCTCTAACCACTTTGGTCAAAGGTTGTAAATCATCATGTGGATACCCTAAATGTGTAAGTAATGTCATGGTGTAAATATTTTTGGTAACACCATTATCAATCATAACTCTATGAATAGGCTAGTTATCAAGTTGTGCTCAAATAAATAATGAATGAATATTTGAGTCATCATCCACATTATAATTTTCATTGAAGGTAATAAAGGGTCTCTGAACCATAAGAGGTATATACTATGTATAAGTATAGATAATACCATCTAATGGGTGCCTATAATGTGTTGGAGTGAATTATATGCCATTTACACTTCTAGATTATTATAAGAAGGGTGTGTAATGGATCATTAAACATATTTTGGTTTTGATGGTAATTAGGTTTTGACCCTAAATCTTTGGGAGGGTAATCAAATGTGAGTTGTTGATTATCAATAAGATCTTGGATTTTATGATTCAAGTTCTAACATCGGTTAGTTTAATGCCTAGGTCCCTAATGATAGTCATAGTAACCATTAAAATCATATACATGAGCTATAGGTCTATTAATATCAACCTATATGGGAGGAGGGAGAGATATTAGATGAAAATCTACAATATTCTTAAGTAGAGAAGTTGGAGAATCGAGTAATCGTGTAAATTGGATCCTTGGTGCATTAGATAAGACAAGATGATTAAGTTGTTGTGACACCACATTAATAATTTTAGCTATGCTATTTTTAGGTTTTTTAGGATTGACCTTGTATATTAGTTTGATATGAAACTTGTTATTAGATGTAGTCAATGTGTTGGATACACAATTAAGCTTGTTCAATGAGATAATTTTCATTTCATAATTTTGCACAATATGGCATAAGTCATAAAAGGATTTAAATTTTTTGAAAATGATGGAGTCATGTAATGGGGAAAGAAAAATTTACTTGAAGGTGTATTTAAGTTATTTATCTACCACTTGGTTTGTCATTTTGGCCAACATTGTCTTGTATCTCAAGATATGTTCAATTATAAGTTCATTGGTTCCTTGTTTGTTTTTTACAATTTGGGCATAGGATAAATTTTTGGTAATATTAATAAATAAGAGTGATAAAAACTAATCCATAATAGATTTGAATGATTTTATGGATTGGATTGGTAAATCATAGAACCACCTTTGATCACATTACTTGAGGCTCCTTGGAAATAGTTTAGTCAAAAAATAATCATTGGTTGCATAATCAAGGCATGCCACATAGAAATATTAAATATGTTATTATGGATCACCTTTTCCATCATAAAATGTGAACTTAGGTGCAAAAAAAACCAGTTAAAAAAGGGTGAAAATATATTTTATGTGAAAGAGGGTTGTGTAACACCTCTTATGAATCAAAATCATAATGTGACTTCATATAATTTTTCTCAATATTTATAGCCTTATCTTGAATCTTTTTATAGTTTAGACAATATCTTACACATTTTTATCACTAAGGTTTAAATTTTGAGAAGTCACCAAAGGAGGTGCATGCATGGTTTGAGTTGATATAGGCATTGAAACTAGTGACTAGGTTGATATGCCATTGTTTCCCATGGAGGATGTAGTAATGGCAGGATTTGTTTTAGGGAATAATGATGTAAACACATAACTCGTGCCTCTAGTATAAGTATGAAGTGATGATGTGCTCAAGGTGAGAGTTATAGGAATATGGGAATATCCCACATCCCTAATAGCATGATCAATATATGAACCTAGTTGCTCCTCTATGTTTTTGGCTCTTTTAGTTTGTAACATGGTTTTTAAGATTTCAATAATATCTTGAGGGTTTTGATGGATTCACTCTCAAAATATAGAAGAAGCTTGTACTTGATCTTGATCTATTTGCTCATGTTAATTGTTTGCATTAGATTCATTATTTTCATGACCATAATCATATTCTATGACAACCTCATCAATATTTGGTTAATTTTCATTATTGGAAGTTTCATTAGGCACATTAATGGATATTTCATTGGTTTGGGCCATCTTAAGTGGAAAATGAGGAAGCTCTAAGTTTTCAATGAAAACACCAACTAATCTTGGGATATACCTAGGTTTCATACAAATAAGAGAGTAAATATATAAAAATAATAAAATTAAAAACCTCATAAGGTTGAATACCCTAGGGCAAGCTAGGGTTTTCATAAACAAATGGCTTCACCAAATGTTTAGCCCAAAATTTATATATGTGCGGTATCTAGGGTTAAAATGATATTATATCAACATTTTCACAAGGATGATGAACTAACCTAATGAGAAAGCAAATTAATATAAACTTAAATAAATAATATTATAAAGTTATACAACTAAGATTACTAAAAATCATAAAATATAACTATTGATAGATATTAAATATATAGAGAACACTAACACTTAGTTGGATTATTGTTCTCATGCAGGTGTAACCTAGAATAGGATGGAAGTGGATTAGAAAATGATCCTTGAATGGTTATTATATTTTAGGATTATTATTTTTTTGGCCTTGATCACTTGTGTCACATTTGGATGGTTACATCAATGCATGTGTCTAACTTTGACATAGGTGTCCTGTATAGAATACTGATTTGATTTAAATGTGACCAAATAGAGCCTTCTAGGTTTTTTATAGCATTTATTTTTATGTCTTCATATCACACACATATCTTTTATCAAATTATCAAACCCTAGATTTATCACCCTTGTAGTGACTAAGGGAAAATGGGTTAGTGGGATCATATTGCCAAGTTATCCCAAGGACCCCTATATCAGTGGGTATTGCCTAAATAACTAATAATATAAAGCTAGCATAAGACTTATGTAGTTATCCTCTAAGTGTTAGCTTGTGTGTGTAGAAAGTGTTAGAAATGTAGAATGTAGAGAAATAATAATGAAATAAAGATAGAATTAAAATTTAGAAAACATAACAAAATAGAGACACAAATTTAACGTGGTTTACCCAATATGGGCTACGTCCACACAAAAATTATCAGTCATTATTTAGTCCAAAAAATGAAGGGAAAAACCTATAATACATCCACTACAATATCCTCTCCACTCTCATATAATTTTTCCTGATTACCATGCCCTCATATCAAATGAGGGTTAAAAATTAAGGGAAAATGTACTAACTGAATTTCTACCATTAGATCTAAAATCTAATAGTAAACAGTCCAAATTAACTACAAAATTACAATATTTTCTAATGCATTTTTCACAAAATCCTAGACCCACATAGTGACCATAGTGGGGGGGGGGGGTGTCATTTCCCCCCCACACCCCCTTATCGAGAACTAGGCATTAAAATAAGATCAAGATCCACCATCCAACAATCTCCCACTTGGAGACTAATTGTTGCAACTCCACTGCTACAACTCTTACTTGGACTTTTCTTTGAACTTTGACCCTGGCATGTTTCTCATATTCCTTTTTATCCTTGAAGACATATTGAAGATGAAAAACTCTCCAACTTATCTTTAGTGACTACCTTTGTTAACATATCTAAAGGTTTATAAATTGTATGGATCTTTTTTAACTTTAGTTGACCATCCTCCAAAATTAAATGAATGAAGTGATACCTAAGTTGTATATGTTTAATTCTTAAGTGGAATACCAAGTTCTTTGCTAAATGAATTACACTTTGGCTATCACTATATAAATTTCAATCTTCCCACTTATGCGTCAACTCTTCCATGAATTATTGCATCCATATCATCTCCTTGCTAGCTTTTGTAGCTACAACATATTCTACCTCTATAGTTGACAAAACAACTATCTTCTATAATTTTAAAATCCAACTAATTGATGTGTCACCATTAGTGAATACATAACCTGTGGTACTCCTCCTACCATATAAATCTCTAGCCATGTCTACATTAACATATCCTTTTAAGGTAACATCTAAACCTTCATAGCATAAATGTCTATCAGTGGTCCCTCTCAATTACTTGAGAATCCACTTGATTGCATCCCAATGCTCTTTTCCTATATTGTTGATAAACCTACTGATGACTCCCATTACATGGGAAATATGTAGTATAGTGCACACCATATCATACATTAAAATTTTAATTTCTAAAGCATATGGCACTTTGGTCATGTAATTTATTTCTTCCTATGTTTTAGGACACTGTTCCTTGCTTAATTTGAAGTGCCCTCCCAAAGGTGTACTCATAAGTTTTTCATCTTGCATATTGAACCTAACTATTAACTTCTTAATGTATTCTTCTTGAGATAATGTAAATTTACTATTTTACCTATCTCTTGTTATTCTCAAATTGAGGATTTTTTTTCAACACCTAAATCTTTCATTGCAAATGAATCTACTACTTTTTCTTTTTGGCTCATTTATATCATGCATGTTAGACCCTACAATAATCATGTCATATACATATAATGACAAAATAATATACATACCATTATCTAATCTCTTAAATTAAACATAGTGATCAAAATGACATCTATTATAATCTTGTTCTATCATAAACATGTCAAATTTAAAATACCACTATCTTGGAGCTTGTTTTAGGCCATACAAACTCTTCTTCATCCTATACACCATTTTATCCTTATCTTTGACTTTGTATCCTTATGATTTCTCCATATATATTTCAACCTCAAAATCACTATGAAGGAATATATAAGTAATGTTTTCTATAATATCTCCACCATTTTCTCACTCTCGAATCCTACTATGAATAAGCAAACATGTAAATATGATATATTGTTATAACATATAATAATATATCAACAATATAATATTATAAAAAAATTACCTTATTAACCATATGGTAAATGTCAACTTAACTAGTTACCACATAGTAACTACCAAAATTCACTCAATGTAAAAGATAATCTAACATTCCCCCCCAAAGTTTTAACATGGTGCAAACACATTCACACTCTTAGCTACAATATGCTCACCTCTTGTAGCATGCCCTATTTGGATAATGAATTTGATATAGAGAGAATCACTCCTCCCATTATTTTATAGGTTTACCAAAAACCTTGAAATGAATAGGAACACCATCTACCTCCAAGAATTGGCACAAATAGAACTGTATGCCACTGCATACTCACAAATCTATATACTACTGATGCAATCTTGTTGCACATGACCACTATATGTAAAGGAATACATCCCAAATTTATATTATGTGACCATAATATATGTGTCATTTAGCATCATATCCATAAATAATTAAGGTAGTCATGAGATCTTTGTAGTCGCTTCTCTCCTGACTGTTTTCAAAACACTGTTCATCTCATGGTGGTTTTTTGGATCTCTACGAAAAACCTTTTCAAAATACATGAAATAACTTACATTGGTGATTTTTTTCTTTTTATAATGTCTTCACATCAAGTAATCATGTTTTTAATTTCACATAGATTACATTATATGAACAGGCATTATCATCTGTTCTTATTGAAAACACACAATGGAAATGAAAAACACACACACATACACAAGTCACCACACCATTTATGCAACCCCATTATTAGAGACTGATGAGAGGTCACTGACAGACCTATTTCCTCCATGTATCCTCCACCATCAAGTATCTTATAATTCTTACTTAATATTTGGTGCATTTGATGACAACTTTAGTTCCTTTAGAAATGACATGTTTAACAAGTTCTCATGGTAAAACAAGATGTATAGGTGTCTAGATTTCTCTGGATGAAATAACTTATTTTTTCCTATGATGAGTAAGATTAGATGCCTCTTTAACCAATTTATCAAATATATTGTTAATAAAAGAGTTTATTATATGCATACCTTTGCTAGAAATATCAAGATCTAGGTGCATCTATGTCAACACCATAAATATATAGATTTTATAGGTTTCCTCATTTTGCTCTATCTTCTTTTTATTATTGTCTTTTATTTTACTCATTTTATTCATTATGATCCTAGAATAGATAGTACATTGGTTTCTATTGATAATGCATCCTTTACAAAGAAAGAGTTTGACTTTGACTCTTGACACTAAACAAAACACATAGACTCTTATTTTTGACAATGAACCCTAGAAATGGACACTATTATTTTTATACAAAATAGAAAAAAAATACCAAAAGAATTTTGATAGTTTTTTAGACTTTTAAAACCTAAATGGGAATTATACGACTCAAAATCCAATTTAAGGATTTTAATTGACACTTAGAAAGAGATTAAATAAAACTTTTTATTTTAATTTTGACATTTATTAAATCCAATTGGATTTATAAAATGACTTAAAACATAAAAATGTTACAAGACAATATGACCAAATACAAAACTTTTGATGATACATGACAATTTTGGGAGGTTGGGACAAAATAACTTACCCACATGATATTGACATGAAGAGTGACTGCACAAAGTCTACTACCAACAGGGAAATCTAGGTATGAAAATGATGGGTGATGGCATACAATAGTGTTTTTTATTGGAGATTAGTCTAACAAGAGAAGGAGATGTTGAAAATGATTATAGATCGTATCACGTGCATGTATCTTGGTACATAATAGTTCTTAGAGCATAACCAAAATAGTCAAGATTAACATCATGAATATTCAGGTGTTTGATGATATAGAGATGTAATCAACACATTCTTGTATTAGACAATAGAACAATTCATATCTGATGACCTTACTTCATGGTTATCTCTTATACTTATATCATACTTCTCCACTATCAAATCTATTAGCATTACATAGCCAAAACCTTTATCACAGGTCTATCACCCATCTCAAAAACCTATGATGTCTCACACAAATAATTAGGTAGAATAACAAGATTTATGACTCTAATGACATGAATCAACATAGATCGATCTAATGTATTTCCAAATCCTTCAATATTTAAATCACTGAAAAATTATACACTTCCTTTAGATGACAAAGTTTGGAACAATAGTCAATCACAGAGACTTTTTATATGGTTATTTTACTTGTAAATAACTCTCATAGCTAATGACCAACCTAATCTGATGCCATTGTTGGTAATTTAGAGATCCAAACACACTCAAAAAATTAATGCATGTATAGAGACTATATTAAAATATACTTATAATATTATTTCACACTACTCTCAAATTACAAATACATTCAGGACATGTTACATATATATAGGAATAATGTTTCCTATAATATCTCCATTTTCTCACTCTCAAATTCTATGAATAAGAAAACATATAAATATAATATATTGTTATAACATATAACAATATATCAATAATATAATGTTCTAACAAACTCACCATATTAACCATATGGTAAATATCAACCTAACTATTTACCACATAGTAAATACCAAAATTCACTCAATGTAAAAGTTATTCCTAATAGGGGATGTGTGCCACAAGTCGACATCTCCATCAATCCATATACATTAATATATCATATCCATAGGTACATAACAATCACCAATATTAAAGCCAAGGAAAATATAAAGTAGTGTCTCACCTCTTCATCCAACATTGTGTGCAAGAGCTAGCCTGCACCTAATTTCTCATTGAAACCTTCTATGTAGAAGAAAAACACTTCTCACAAATGAGAGAAACCTAAGACGGTTGTATCAAACTTGAAGAATTCTATGCCTTCTGATTCAGAAAAAGGCAAGAATATTTATAGTGACAAGGGTTTCCATCATCATCGCTCATATATCCATCATGAGTTTAAAAGTCATGCACATCAATATTTACTTGTGTAGTCTACATTAGGTATTAAACATATGAATGACATTGATCCATAAATTATATGTCTAAGCACCATTACCATATAAACCTATAAGGATCATAAATTCCTTTTCCACACCAAGTTCTAGGTGAAGGCTCAACCTCTTCATGTCATTATTAATAGTGGTATCCATAAGAACATCATTGTGTAATTCATATCACAATGTCTTGTCCTTAACACTACTTCACATCTCAATCCATACTTAATGAGGTGGCTTAAACAAGGGAATGATATATAGGTCTGATGACAATGCACCTTCTAGTATAAATTCAATCTTATGGAGGACACCCTCACTTGTGACATTGCACTTTTGGAGGTATGTGACATCTTGCTAGGAAGACCATGTTTGTATGACCATGAATAGATATATCAATCCAAGCCATAACATTATACTACCATCCAAAATATTACTTCTAAAAACTCTTATAAACTCTAATTACCAAAGTAGCCTTGGTCTTTTCAAATCAATGTTGAAAACTCATTTCACGCATATAAAAATTTGTGTTTCTAATTTTCCCCTCTAATACACCTACATAGGAGATAAAAAAATCTTTGGCAATATGCACTACATAATAAAAATTGCAGCATTAGCAACTCAAAAAGTTATTAATTTAGCATAGTGAAGTCTTCACCAACCCTAAAGGCTTTCCAACACACTATATAATAAATCACTACACCAATTTGATTTGTGGATCCCCTATTATAAATAATATCATAAATTAATTTGAGAGAATGATGAAATTTGACACCAAATACAAGATTTATCTCATAGTTAGCAAGACTTAGGAGGAACATGTGGAATATATCATGTGAATATTAAACACCTTACATTAACACAAGTTTCAATCCAACTTAATAAAGTGTACATTTGACACTAAATAAATCCATTACCTAGGATACATCATTGACCATGCAAGAATTCATGTAGATCTAAAAAAATATCAAAGTGATCCAAGATTAGCCAAATATGCACAATCTCACATAATTTATGAGTTTTATTAGACTCAAAAAAATTTACTATAGGTTTATCATTAGTTTCTCACACATCTCTTGGCCACTCATCCAAATAACACATGTGAAAGCCATGCATGTGCAATAGTGAAATTTTGAGGCACTCAAGAAATTCCTCTATGTAGTACCTATACTTTTAATGCTTAACATTATGCATTCTTTCAAACTACATACTAATGCATCTTGTTATGCACTTGATGTAGTACTCATGTAGCATGGAAATTTAGTCACATACCATTCAAAGAAACAACCCCCATAATGTTATTCACCATATAAGAATTATTCATCCACACATTAGTACAATTAATTTTTTTCATGTTATACCCTTAATCTATAGTGCATCTAGGGATATGTTAGTCTAACTTATGGCTTACACACCTTTATATTATCTTGTTGTATTTCTATATGTTCTTAGTATGGTTGGCCTATGAAATAACCATGAATAAGTATAGTATATATAGGAGGTAATGGTTATTATTTTTTCATTATATGGTGATTTATATTCTTATTGCATTATTTTGGAGGTTTCCCTCTTGAAGTGGATTAGTCATAATTTTTAAGTATTCTACTCTTTCACCATTTTTTGTTGTGGATCTAATATTCTACTCTTAATTCTAGCATATATAATTATATTATTTATAATCATCTAAGTAATTTCCTTATAAGTGGTATCAGATCTTTGATTTGAGAAAATTTCTATGATGAAGCTTTTTTATTTAGATTTAACATCCTGAGCACTAGAAGGCCAAGAAAAACATTACTTGTGATTTGGGAGGATTTCATTTTTTTCATCACTGCAATTTTGTTAGTGAGGTTTTTTTACAAAAAGATAAAAAAATATATAATTTTTTTTACCTTGTGCAAATTAGCAGTCATTGGAATCATCTTTGCAAGATGATCATAATGGTATATTCTACTGGTAAACTTTTTTGTGTCAAATGTTTTAACCCTTGTGCACAATATCAATAGTTGGATTCATCTCAGTGAGATGATCACAATGGTGTATTCCATTAGTACATTTTTTGGGGGATAAAACCCTCCTATGGTTTTTCTATGGCTAGTTCAAACACTCACAAATGTGAGAAAGGGTAAGAAACTCCAAAAACTCCTCACAAGGATGACATGGAATTTGAAACTTTTGATCTATATATTTTAGAGGTAATTCAAAAACATAAGTCATAGTTGTATGGCATGGTAAAAAAAATATGATTTTGATATATTTTAAAGGGAGATTACTTCTAGGTAATGGGCTAACTTTTTATCTCAGCCACTGTAAAATAATCCTCTACCACTTCATTTTAGTTATCCTACTCCAAATAATACCAACACTAATTCTATCCCTAATCCTATGTTTCCAAACATAGAATTGCATAATTTTTATGGTAATGATCCACTCACTTGTCTCACTACATCATAATCCATTTAACAAAAAGTGGTTATTGCCTCTCTCTGTTTGGAACTTGAGCCATTCATTTGGTATCATTGGTTTTGTGCTCAAAATAAAATGAAGGGTCTCCCACTTTTATGGTCAATATTTTCTAAGGAGTTGTAGCTCCACTATTGCAACAATGTCTCTAAAAACTACTTCTATAAGCTAGCCAAGTTATGTCAAATTGGGATTGCATGGACTACATTCATCCATTTTAAAATCTCTCCTAAATTATGGTAGGATCACTAAGGAAATCTAACTAACCTATTTTTGGGTGGACTCAAAGATAGCATCTAATTAGAGGTTTGTATTTCTTAGTATTGTATATGAGGCCATACCAAAGGCCCACACAATTGAGTAAAAATAGTTGATCAGACAAAGACCTTTGACCAATGTTCATGAATGCACCTTTCTAGTACCATAATTTCATTAGCCCACTAGAGTGAAACCTTACAAGTGGAAGAAAAGTGTGTAATTGGTTTGTGTTTTGGTTGTGATAGAAAATGGATCAAATGGCATTGATGTGCTAAAAATAAGTTATTTTACATTGACAATGTCAATGATGAGGAAGAAGATGAAGAGGCTTTAGGGGAAGGGTTAGAAGAACTTGAGAATGAATCTAAAGATTCTCAACCTATTATTTCCTATCATACACTTTCAAGCATTAGTACTCTTAAAACTCTTAAGGTGGTGGGGTTCCTAAAGTAATAGAAGGCGACTGTGTTAATTGACTCTTGGAGTACACATAACTTCATCAATAGTAAGTTGGCTACTCACTTGAATTATTTCATTTACTCAGCTCCAAAATTTTAGGTCATGATTGTAGATGGTGGTATGGTAAACTATTCTATAAAATGTCATAGTATTAATTTTTTAATGGAAGACTATTTGTTAGATTCCCCTTTGTTTGATATTCCCATGGGAGGAGATGACATTATTTTGGGAGTGCAGTGGCTCGCCACTTTGGGCAATATTGAGATGAATTTCTAAGAATTATTCATGAAGTTCTATTTAGAAGGAAGGACTTTTGAGATACATGTATTATGGGCTAAATATCTACAACTGTTTAATTCCCACCAAATGATGAAGATTCTTAGAAAAGGTGCAAAAGGTTTAATGACACATTTATTTTTCATGGAAGTTCAACCAACCAAGGAGTCTACACATCCTGATTTTAAAAATGTGTTAGATGACTATTATGTTATTTTTGGTGACATACCAAAATGACTTCCTCCAAGTCATGAAATTATCATGCCATTAGACTCATTCTAAGAAATACACCACCTAATATTAGATCTTACAAGTATCTCTATACTCAAAAGAATGAAATTGAAAATTTGACATAAGAGATGTTGGAGGTAGGAATTATCTAACACAATCAAAGTGAATATTCCTCCCCAGTGGTCATTACACAGAAGAAGGATGATAGTTGGAGGATGTGCTTAGACTACAAAGAGCTCAACAAATACACCATCAAAGATAAGTTTCTTATTCCAATAATTAATGATTTGATAGATGAATTGCATGGTTTTATTTGATTTACAAAGTTATATTTTCACTATGGATATCATTAGATTCACATCTGTAATGAGGACATACCTAAAATAGATTTTAGAACTCATGAAGACCATTATGAATTTATGGTCATAAATTTTATCCTTAAAAATGCACCATCTACATTTCAAAGTTTGATGAATACTATTTTTAGGCCAATTTTGAGAAAGTTTATATTAGTGTTTTTTGATGATATCTTCATCTACATCAAAAATTGGGAAGACCATTTAAAACATGTGCCTTCAGTTCTAAAATAAAATCAACTTTATGCCAAACCTTCCAAATGTGCTTTTGGTGTCCAATAGGTGGAGTAATTGGGTCATATTGTTTAACATGAAGGAGTGAAAGTTGATCCTAAGAAAATTCAAGTGATGATGGAGTGTTAGGTTGTAAAGACCCTCAATAACCTCCATGGATTTATGGGGCTAATTGGTTACTATCATAGGTTTATCAAAAATTATGGTAGCATTAAACCCCCCTCACCTCTTTGCTAAAGAAAGACTCCTTCCAGTGGAATAATTTAGCTACCAATGAATTTGAATAGTTGAAAATAGTTATGCACACAACTCTAGTTTTTTTTACTTCTAATTTTTCAAAAACTTTTATTGTGGAGTGTGACACATCAAGATATGGTGTGGGGGATGAACTCAAGAAATAAGGTAGACCACTGACATTTGAAAGTCACCAACTTAAGGGAAAAAATAGGCTCAAAGCAATATATGAGAAAGAGATGATGGATATTCAACATACAACGAAGTAATAGAGACCTTATCTGATGGGTCATCACTTTTAGGTAAATAATGATCATGATAGCCTCAAATATTTTTTGAAACAATGCTTGTCATCTAAAGAAAAACAAAAATAGATGACTAAAATGTTAGGCTATGATTTTGAAATAGTGTATAATAAAGGGAAAGAGAATGTGGTGGCATATGCCCTCTTTCATTGGGATGAATTAGTTGAGGCATTGTTATGTGCCATGACCATGTGGTAGGTAGATTGGCTAGAGGAAACAAGATCAGAATGGGATAATGAAAGTGCTACCAAGGATTTGATTCACAATCTTCAGTAAGGTCTAACAAATCTAAAAAATTTACATGGAGTGGGAACATATTATGGTGTAAATATATACTATACCTTTTTAATCATTCTCTCCTCAAATATAAAATTCTTTAGGAACTTTATGCCTTTCCACTTGGAAGACAATCAAGAATTTTGAAAACATATCATAGAATAAAGCAAGATTTATTTTGGGAAGGACTCAAAGGGGATGTTCAAAATTATGTGGCTGAATACATTGTATGCCAAAAAAATAAATGTGAATCCATTCTAACCCTAGGGATTTTTCAACCTTTATCCATCTCTAGCCAACATTGGGAAGAGGTTTCCATGGATTTGATTATGGGGTTGCCAAGGTCTGAAAGTAAAAATGTTAACATGGTAGTTGTGGATAGACACACCAAGTATGCTCATTTTTTCTCCTTATCAAAACCATTTATTACTAGTATAGTAACATATTATTTTCTTAATAAATTTCAAAAAATGCATACCACTCCAAAGATCATTGTAAGTGATTGAGATTCCATATTTACTAGTATTTTTTGGATTGAATTATTTGCATGTTTGAGTACCCAATTGGCTCATAGCTCATCCTATTATCCTCAATCTAATGGACAAATAGAGGTAGTCAAAAAATGTCTTGAAGGTAGCTTCATTATTTTGTTTTTGACAAATAAGACAACTGGATTCATTGGCTACCACTTGCTAAATGGTGGTATAACACTTCTTTTCACACTTCTTCCAAGATGTCTCCCTTTGTGGAATTATATGGGTATCACCCCCCATCCATTAGTTTAATTTTGATGGTGCATCCCAAGGTTTGAGTTGTTTAGGAACACATTCACCATCAACAAGAGGTGTTATTTTGTGAGAGAATTTATCAATAGCACAAAATCAAATGAAGTAACAAGTAGATCAACACCATAGTGAGTGGCATTTTGACATAGGTGATTGGGTACTTGTAAATTTACATCCATATAATAAAATTTCTCTAAATCAATATAAAAATAATAACAAGATATCACCTAAGTGTTATGCCCCTTACCTGATCTTGCAAAAATTTGGTAGTGTGGATTACAAGATAGAATTACCCCTAGCCACTCCCATACATCTAGTATTCCATATATCTTTCCTAAAGAAAGTAATTCGACAAAAAATTTCCACTTAGACTAAGTTAATTTAACTAGATGAAGAAGGCACAATCATTCTATAGCATGAGGAGATCCTTCACACATGCACTAAGCAACTACAAACTAGAACCATTAAGCAATATTTGATCAGATGGAAGAACCTGCATCCTGATGATGCAAAATGGGAGGATGAAGCATTATTATAGAAACATCCTATTTTGATTAAATGTTGAGTAAAATGTTATTTTTAAGGGGAGGGTCATGGTATAACCCTAACCTATAGTGCATCTAGGGATATGTGTGGTCGACTTATGGCTTACATACCTTCATATTAGATTGGTATTTATGTTCTTAGTATGGTTAGTCTATGGAATAACCATGGCTAAGTAGAGTATAGATAGGAGTTATTGGTTAGTATTTTTTAATTATATGGTGAATTTTTTTTATTAAATTATTTTTGAGGTTTCCCCCTTGAAGTGGCTCAATCATAATATTAAAGTATTTTACACTTTTGCCATTTTTTGTTGTGGATCTACTATTCTACTATTACTTATATAATATATAATTTTATTATTGCAAATCATCTACGTAATTTACTTATAAATATAGTACCTAGGCTACATCATTGACCATGCAAGAATTCATGTAGATCTAAAAAATATTAAAGTGATTCAAGATTGACCAACTCTGCATAATCTCACATAATTTATGAATTTTATTTGACTCAAAAACTTTTACTATAGGTTTGTCCTTAGTTTCTCACACATCTCTTGGCCACTCGTCTAGATAAAACATGTAAAATACAAGTTTTATTGGACTCATGTGCAATATTTCACTTTTGAGGCACTCAAGAAATGACTTTATGTAGCACCTATTCTTATAATGCCTAACATTATGCATTCCTTCAAACTACATACAAATGCATTTAGTTATGCTTTCGATGCAGTACTCATGTAGCATGGACATTCAGTCATATACCATTCTAAAGAAGTTTAGCTACATGTTGAAAAGGTACTCTACCTAAGAAAAATAATCATATGTTATTGTGAAAATAATTAAGCAATGGCATCACTATATCTTAGGGAAGGAGATAGTTTTTCATTTTGATCATAAGCCACTTTAGTTTCTATAAACACAAAGTAAAAGAGAATGCATTCCACATGAAATGGATGAATTATCTACACTAGTTCCATCTCATGATCAAGCACAAGAAACTAAAGGAAAACAAGGTATTAGATTTCCTTAGCTAACCACCAATTCATGAGCCATAATTTTTCAAATTGGGTATCCTCTACACAATTAATCATGAATGCATAGAGACTTACACCAGCCTTAGACAAGGTAAATACGTCTGAGAGTTTTACTTGTCTGACTTGATTCTCTATAAGATCAGTCATATTTTTGTTTTTAGTGATGTACCTTTCCAATGACTCATTTTAGAGGTGCACTACACTAAGACATAAATTTTTTTTGACATGATAACTAATTTAGATGCATTAAAATCACACTTCTACTAGTCACACTTATAAACAAACATGGAATGCCACATTAAGTCTTGCATTCCTTATTACATCACCAAGCCCATAAATAAGAAGCTAGGACTTTACACACCTCAACTCATTCCATCCTAGTGATGGGAATCTATTAGCATTGATTTCATGATTGGGTTACCTATAATGAAATGTTAGCATGAAATTGTGTTTATCATAGTGGATAGATTTTCAAATATGATAATCATGGTTACTTGTAAGAAAGACATTGATGCAATTGTAACTACACAAGCCTTCTTCAAACATGTTTGGGTTCAATTTGGACTCCAAACATCCATCATCTTTGATTGAGATCTATACTTTGTGGGTCCCATTTAGTAAACACTATGGGGCTTGATGGGTACACAACTAGATCATTTGATGGCATTTCATCCATATATATATATGGATAAATAAAAGTTGACAATAAAACACTTGGTCATATTATATGAATGTATAATCATGTGCATGTTTGTACATAGGATGAAAACCTTTAGTATATTTAACATGCCTATGAAAAATACCTTCATAGCTTTACAAGGCATAGTCTATTCCAAACATGTCTTGGGTTTCACCTTTTAACACCTCTATACATCTCCTATTGTGTAATGGTTAGAACTAAGTTACACACACAAGAATAATAATTGAATAAAGATAAAAATGTTTTGAATCATATGCAATCTATTCATTATCATGTTGAACAAATCATTTCTTGCACAAAAGTCAAGTACAAGGACCACCTTGATGTGCATCACACACCTCATGCATTCTGAGATGGTGATAAATTTTGGTTTTACCTTCAAAAAGAGTGATTTAAAGGTTGATATCAGAATATAAAGACTCTAAAATATGGTATTTACACCATTATTCATGTAATTGTTAATAATCCATTCATTATTGATCTGCCTCTATACTTAGGCATGAACTTAGTCTTCAACATAGAGATCTTCAAAAATTATGTTCCTCCACTTCTTGAACTGATAGTGACACACCACCCTTATGATCTCTATCTCAAAAACTTTCACCCCACATATAAGGATCAAAATATTAAGGTGATAGACACATTCACTTACCATGGTAAACATCAAATTTTTAGAGTGGTTAAAGTGAGGTAATATGATGATCAAGCTAAGTGGTATAACTTTCAAAAATTTCACATGCATTTTCTATGACATAAGGATGTAATGGATACCATTTTTATTCAATAAATGGAAAATATGTGCATCCCCTACATGGTGTATACTTCTCCTTTGAGTACTTATGTAGCCTATGCATTTTTCACCTTGGATTTATACATGTTATGACCTTATCACACTTGCTCACAATCTCATGCACTTTTCCTCTATGACAAACTTATCACTATTTGTGTCTATCTACACTTGTCATACTCCAGTGCATCCACATGTTAGATTTATTTAAATTCATGTCTTGATAAGTGGTGATCATTTATTTTGGAAATGTTAGTTATATAATTGGGTATTTAGTCACCACATACCTAGAATCTCAACCATCACCAAGCAAGGAAGATGAACCAACTTATAACTATTTTCTTTGTAATTGATAGAAGTTGTAACTACTTTTTGTATTTTATGTATAAATATGTATCATATGCATCATGTCAAAGGCTGGTTCCATCCAAAAATATAGTTATAGATTTTATATTATGTGTATTTACTTTGTCACATATGCATTGTATTACACACCCTCAATATAATCAAATCAAAGGAAGTGTTTTACCCCCTTCTGGTCATAGAAGACTGCTCTCCTAACCTTGTTGTAATCATTTTGCATGTCTATAATCTTCCCTCTCCATTCACATTGAATATAATTTTCATTCATGCAAGTATAATAATTTCAATCCAATTGAATTTGTGTTTATTACTTTGCCTAAGTCTCACTATGCACATTCACTCTTCATAACCATGGGTTATCTCTAACACAAGGTTTTTCCCCACAAACTTGATCTTAGGAAAATTGGTGTGGATCAACCAAGATACAAGGTAAAACCATCTGATAACAATAATGAGTAATATATTATAGTTAATTCAAAATCATAACCTACAAATCAATTATAATTGATAGTTCCATTGAAGAGGAAATTTTTAATATTACCATCACCTCTTCATATATTTTTACATGATCTACTTGATTACAACCTCATCACACTTCTTCCTCAATAAAACTTTGATCCAAATAGGCCCACACCAATGAATTGTGATGGCAATACATAATATGACTATCATCACTTTTTGATAAATCTTATGAACAAATTCTTTAAATTAAAGAAAACAAAATATTAAATCTTATTCATGACAACATTATTGAATTGGGAACCCATTAAAAGGAATCTAGACCATAGAACAATAGAAATAACAAGTTTAAAATATTTATTGATCCATATAATAAGCATGAGACTACAGACACTGGGGATACTTTAAAATTACACTATGTATACAATATGCATCCTCCATCTATGACATATTATCACCCAATACATGTGATGATTGGTACATTTATGGGCACATCACCATGGCATTTTATGATCACATTTGATGAAATTTATATTTTTGATGATGATTAAGATTATCATGCACTATTCATATAGGCCTATATCAATGATTGACCCATATATAGTGTAATAATTGACAATGGGTCAAGTGATATTGTGTGCATGAAGACACTTCTTCATTACCTTAGTGATCACAAAAAGATATAAAAAATACATCAAGATAAATTAATTGATTATAGGGATAAATAAATAATATCCAATGACATGTAGTGCTAGCTCTTTAGGTGTACTCTAACATATTATCCTTTCCATTCTTATTTATATGGATAAATTGGGTATTTGACATGTTGTTAGGATGCCCTTAAATTCAAAAACATCATATAGTACCGTCTACATTACATATATGTATCAAATACTTACACTACAACAAGGTAGTCATAGTTATAGGTGTATGATATGAGTACCCTATATGTCCATTGGTATCTCCTCCACTACACCCACCACCATGACAATTGGTTGATACACCCATACATGATCAATATATAACACAAGTGGTTACACATACATAATATATTTATATACACTTAGCTTAGAGGAAATTAGTTGGGTCTATTCAACAACCAACTATTTAGCATCCATCACATCATAGAGTTATTTAGGGTTCATAGAGGATACAATATCTTATAACATATAATCAATTAGAACAAAAAATAATTCAACATGTTCTAAAGTAAACATGGCTAGTGAGATATTATCCTATTATAAAACATACCATAAATAATCCTCATCCATCTATAGTTACCCATCACATATATGATTTTATGAGTAGTGATCATGATAGTTACCATACAACACATGATTACTTATCAAATTTAGACATAGCCACATCATGTTCCTTTCATCCATGATAAAGGATCATTAAATTATTAGAGACATGCATTCCCCATGGTCCTGCGATAAATGGGATCATGGATTAGCACTTTTCAAATCTCAAATATTTTAAAAATATTAAAACATCAAGAAAATATAAAAAAAAACAAAAAATTAAAAAAAAAAATTAGGACTTGAGCATGACATGATTACTAGATTACACTATTTATATATGCTATTTATCACATGTTTGGTAAATGGAATATTATTTTCATACACATGTATTTCATGATACATGAGTGTGGTGTAGGACATATAGGTTACACATGGACATATAGATGTTGGACTTCCCTCTACATCATGGTCATGCAAATATTAGGGGCATATTATTCCACATATTTCAATATTACATGTTGTATATTTCTATGACCTTTTACCATGTCAAAATACCTATATTGCTTACTCATGTCTTTATAGTTACTAAAATATTACATAATATTACATGGATATGTTATTACACTATGATGTAACATTTATACATATGGATGGTGTAGACTATTTATCCATTGATGATATTCAACTTTTCCATGATGAGCTAGTTTGTGTTTGTCATCTGTGTGTGGCCCTTTGGCATCATTTAAAACATCTTTGTGTTCCTTTTATATGGTCATTTTTCCTTATTTATGAAATATTTGTATCCTATGTGTGTGACCCTTGGCCTTGTTTAATGTGACATCTTTATGTCCATTGTTTGTGACATATTTTCCCCCCTTGTATAGACCCTTAACCTTGTTTGATGCAGCATTTATATTATTTTCTTTTTGCAATGTCTTTATGTCCTTTGTGTGTGGATCATTAGCCTTTTTTTCGACATATTTATATCCCTTTTGTGTGTCTATTTTTTATTAGTGGTCCCTGGAGTCACCCATCAAGACATGCTAAATGGTGTAGTCTATGAGATTCTGATGACTCTAAATATTCTACATGAATTTGCAACATATTATAAATAAAAACCATACTTATCCAAGCATGACACTTTATTTTGGGTTTACCATTAGTGTTTTTTCCTTCATAAACATTTACACATTTAGAACTTTCATTAATAATTAACACTAATGATACATTTAGTCACAAGGAAGATGTAATTAATTTAAGAATAGATTACATGCTTAGATTATACGTAGTAACATAATAGTCAAGGACTACCATTTATTGATCTCTATATATTATATCTCAAGTTAAAACTCTTCTTTTAAAAATACATAGTACATAAAATGTTACAAAGATGTAATGACTCTTCATTTCCATGAATTTTCATCTTCTTGAACAAAGGGAACCATTCAACTTCTCCAAACCTTTCATATCTTATATGAGACCATATTTTATACAAAATATACTATGTCACCTAGTTATATTACAAAAAAATAATTTGAATTATGATTCACATCTTTATAATGATAGTTTTTAGAATTTAAACAGCTGTCTCATCCTAAGATAATGGTTATAGTAGAGTATTATTGATTGTAATTGGAAAGTTTGCCTTGAGTTGAGTTACTAGTTTAGTTAAGAAGTAATGATCACAGTTTCACTCAAAGTGTCATTTGCCATTTTTCACTTCTTTCACACTTATTATCCACCTTTTTAGGGTTTATACTAAGAATCATACCAACATAATGCCATTTTTGGGTTTTTAATATGTTGACATAACCATAAGGATACCCTTTTCATGTTTTCAACATTATTGTCCCTACTCACAACACTTATTTCCTACCAAAAAATCTCACTTTAAAAATTATAAATTAGAACTTAAAGGATGCATTACCTTACTATGATAGAGGAAACATAATCTATGAAGTTACAGAAGGGTTGGCCTATAATTACTAGGTAGTTGTTGAAGAAGCTATAGATGAGGAGGTAAAGGTTGACGTTGAAGTAAGTGGTTAAGGAAGAAGAGGCTACATGACCTTAGAAGCGTTATTTACATGGAGGATATATATAAGTTGGGATAATGGTATGTATTATAGTTCATACAAGATCCCACAAATTGATCTATCCATATTTGTAATATCTTATATGTAATTCCTCCAATCAGCTAGGACATCTTTGAACATGTTGAACAACATCATTTGTTTTGGTTGTAATAATTAGATTATTATTTGAAACCTTCTATTGGATGTCTTTCATGATTTCTTCTTTAACTCAACATACCTTTGTCTTTAAATGCCTAAAAATATAATGTGAAACATTTCCAACTCCTAAGTACATATTTTGGCCTTGACATTATCTTTTAATTCAAAAGACACATGAAAAAAATTGTCCATTTTGATCAATGATTCATGGTGTCTTTCATTACCACCTTGAATTTATCTACTTTGGAAAGATATGGAATAATATCTTTCCATGTAACTTGAATTTGTTCCTTTTAGTCTAGCATCTTCCTAGAAAGTTACATACCCTGATGCATAACAATATCTATAACCTACTCATATTATTCAAATAACTCAAAGATAGCTTTTATCTTGGTCCATAGTTATTGGACTTGTGTTTTGATATCCTATAGGAATTATTATATGGAAAATATGGTGTTAACATTGTGATGATAGTGAAATAATTTTACTCTTACATCACTTGGTCCCTCAAACCTACAGAACTAATGTGGAATAAGTATCATCAATCAATTTGCATGATTTGGTAAGTAAGTCATATAGCTTGGCATTTTATTCACACATTTGAGTGGTTTTATACTTAATAATATATGCATTATGTATTATTTAAGCCTTGAAAGTAGAAGGAAATTCAATTTAATTCACAAATGATAGTTGGGATTCATCTATATAAACCTCTTAGCCTATAGTTTATAAGGCCAACTAGGTCACATCAACTATAGATTTCTCTAACTAGTGCTTGATTTATGTGACTAGGAGAGTAAATTTGGTCCATTAAAGTATTGGTGTTTGGACATACATACATCATAACTTATTTTCTTACCTTTTACCTTTGATGATTCCTTTTAGACTTATCCTTACGTAGACCTCAAACCTATAGATTCTCCTGAAGGTTATGCCTATGCTTTAGCTATAGCACCCTATGTTTTTTTGGTTGCTTTCTATGACCATGTTAGAAATTTATTATCTTTCCATTATTTATGCTTTATCGAAATGTACTCATGTGATCTTTGTTGCTTCATCCTAAAACTTCTTCTCTTATTCTTCCTTTACTCTCATAGATTTTTCTATTGTGACTTTTGTGATGCTAGGAATTTGAATATGGAGGTAAGGTTAGATCAAGTGTTAGTTCTCATATAAAAAATAAAATTAAAAACACACAAGCAAGTTTATCACCTCTATGCATAGATCATATGAGGAGATTATTAAACAAAAAACAAATGACAAAGCTCAACTAAAATGAAAATAACTATGAATTCCTTACCTTCTTTGAATACTCCAAATGATGTGTTCATTTGGCTTGCTTAGCTTGTGTTTAAGAATTTTTTTGACAAATGGAGTTGTGTGGCTCCTTCTTTCCTTAGAACCATTTTTTAGCTCATGTTTGATTGATGTAGCTTCATGGCTTGGCTTGTGATTTTGTAATTATTACACTATTGTCATGAAATCTTGTTATAAAGATAGAATTATAGAATTACTATGTCTAAGCTCTTATAAACTGAATATAAAATGGCTTTTATTTATAGGTTTAGAAACTAACCCCAACCCAAGGTGAGTTAGAGTGTAGTTAGAGCTTGGAATGGGTTCAAACATAACCTTGGTGAGTTAATTAACCCCATTAGAGTTAAAAGGTGTTAATTGGTCATGATTAGAAATGAATAGGCATGTTGATATATTTTAGGATATTTGACAAATCACATAAAGGTAGTTATGAACTCCTAGGATATTCTTCATTTTTGATTTTTTTTTAATAATTCATTTAATTGCTCATGGATAATTCAATTTAGTCATTTGATTAGGTTTTGTATGTTAATTAATTATATTTAGGAATTTTAGAATTTTACAAGATTTAAATTAATTAATGTGTGCATTTGCCCCATTTAATTGGTCTATAGGCCAAATTACATGTTATGAAGCCAAATTTGAGGTGTTTAGTGATTCTTAGGTTTAATTTTCAAATATTGGTAAGAATTAATCTAAAGTCTTGTATGAAGCCATTGGTGTCCATTTTTAGATGTCTATATTTTGCCTCTATTTGGGTAGGCATTCCAATATGTAAGTATAGTAACATCTTCTCAAAGATTGAAAAGGTCTTGTATGCTTATGACTTCAATGATAACACATGAAATATAGTTCCCCCTTGAGGGAGTGATTAGAAAAGGGGTCAAAAAATGGTCCATTGAAAGAAGGAAATGAGTGGAGAAAATAGATGAAGATGATGGGGTGGAAGGGACTAATTTGCCAAAAGGTGGTTATAATCAGTGGCATATAGAGTTGTCCTAATTAGGGTAGACAAATAGGATGATTTTCCCATAGACAATTATAATCATCAGCATAAGTGAGATAAAAAAAGGTGATGATTTTCCCAAAGGTGGTTATAATCATCAAAAAGGCTTAGGGTAACAAGAAACTAATTTTCCCAAAGGTGGTTATAATAAATTAAAGGTAAATAATGATTTGCCCATAGGTGGTTATAATCATTGGTAGAATAAAAGCATTCCCTAGTTAGGTAGAAGAAAGTGAATGATTTTCCCAAAGGTAGTTATAATCATTAACCCTCAAATGGATGAAAATGTATTGATTTATCCAAAGGTAGTTATAATCATTAGGCCCCAATTATGGCAAACATGATGATGTCAAATATGATGGAAAATAAGAGCATAGGATAAAGATGAACTAGACAACCTGTTAGTAGGGAGATGCTCATATGAACTATCAAGGAGGAAAATTATTTCATTATATAATTAATCTATTTGGGATATGATTTGGATTAGATCGATAATGTTGTTGGTGGTAGTACCAAGGAGATATCATTGCTACATTATCATGTAGATTCTTAGAGCTGATATTTATTATAGCATGTGATTGTAGGCATCATGATGAAACACCATGAAGACTTGGCCATAATATTCATAAAGACTGACTCTTGATCTAATGCTCAATGGAAAACAATACACCAATGATAAAAACAATGATGATAATGTTGATGTATGAATATGGATGGATTCAAGAATAATGCACATGAAATCACCCAATGAATGAATGTAGATAGAATCAAGGCACAACACTAAAAGAAAAAATAAATAAATAAATGAACACACAAACAAATAAACAAAATACCAAAAAAAGAAAAGAAACAAAACAAAATGAAGAGAGACAAAAAACAAAGAATTATTAGTTATAATTTTAGTATAAACAACAAGATGACTCAAACAAGATGATGAACATTGCCCTTAGAAAATAGGTGATAACTTAACAAACAAACAAAAGAGGGGAATAGAAGAAAAATAAGGGGGTGGTTGAGATGTATCCATATGCACTAGGCAAGTGGATTCTACCAACATATTTCCATGGATGTGATATATAACAAAAAACTTTAGGCCAAATGTAGTTCTCCCAGGAAATGGGATGGAAGAAAATGATGAGAAAGAAAACATGATGGATATGATAGAAGAATATGGGAAGGGTATTTAAAAATGGTAAGTTCATGGGATAAAAGGCTAAAGAGGATGTGGAAACTAAATTGTAAGTGGTTTCTTGTGACTTACTGAGGGTTCCCAAAATCCTTAAGGCAAAGAAGTGGTTAATGTTTTTATTTTTTCTAAATCAATTTTACAAATGTTTTGGAATTTTTGAGTATCTCAACTAGATAGAGAATGATGAGAAACTAAATGGTACAAGCTCAAAAAATGGAAAGAGCTTTCAAACTTAAATTACTCATAAAATGGAAAGAGTATGGCTAAGGGGGGACTGAACTAACCTCAACAAGTATCGAGTGATACTGACATAGTCCTGATAAGACCTCAAGTCAATGGAGTTCCACCTTATAGTGGAGGAATCTAACTAAATTAGTATCCAATTCAAATAAAATAGGAAAATTTGCTATAAAGTCACAATATAACATAGGAATCATGAGTTGGTATGTCAAGGCACAATAAACAAGTATTGCTCCTAATATGCCCATAGGTAATTATAATTAGTAGTATGAACATGCGACACTAATTTTCCCATAAGTAGTTATAGTTAGACCCATAAATGGTATAGAGAATGAAATAATAAATGAAGGATGAAACTACCAAAATTATGTCATACTACTCCAAAATATGGCCTATGTATGGAATAATTGAAACAACTACTAAAACTGATATCAATCTTCATGCTGAAAGTGAAACCAATGGAATGAAACCAAGGTTAAATGGTTTGGGTAGGGAGAGTCAAAATAACTTGGTCAATAGAAAAGGTATGGTAGAATATAATGGTAGAACAATAAAGGTAGAGTGATAAACTGATAGAATGGTATAATACAAAGAAGAATGTTAATAATGTGGTATAACTTGAAATGGTCCTCATAGATAATACACCAAGTCACTCAAGTGAATTAATGCTTGAGGTGTATAATGTTCATTGGCTCATCAAATTCATCCCCATCTAGTGTGGTGAGCTTGTATGCTCCAAAACCATAGTATACAACAATGATGAAAGGACCTACCCAATTGGGTTTGAACTTGCCTTGTGTTTCTTCTCATTTGTGGTATTGTTTTGGTTTTCTTTAAGAAAAAGATCACCAAGCTCAAATTATCTATGTTTACATGCTGATTATGGTGGCCATAGAGTTAATTTTGATATGATTGAAGGTAGTTTATTGTGGCCAAGAATTTTTCATCAAGTAACTCTAGCTCTTACAGGTGAGATACTCAATTGTCTTCATCATTGAAACATGCTTTAAAGTGATGTGTAAATAAGGAAACTTGACCTCAATAGGAAGAATGGCCTTAGTTACATAAACAAGTATGAAGTGGTGCCTATGGGAGTGTGGTAGTTGGTGTATTATGCCCAAAGGGAATGAAATATTTGAAGGTGCTAATCATGGCTAGCATCATTGACAATCTTTTTAAGGATGTTAACAATGGTTTTGTTTGATGCTTCAGCCTGGCCATTACCTTGAGGGTAATATATAGTGGAAAAATATTAAGTAATTTTGTACTTAGCACATAGTGATTTGACATCCTTATTCTTTAATGATCCTCTATTATCATATATAATGTCAGAGGGGATGCCATAATGTCAAATGAGATGGTTGAATATGAATTTGGAAATTTGCTTTCCAATCATGTAAGTGAGGGGTATAAATTCAACCCACTTATTCGGTGATGGTAAGGATATGTTTATGGACATCAATTGAGGTGGGGTTTATCTTCCCAATGAGATTAGGGCCCCATATATAAAATGTCCATGGTGTCAACATTTGTTTCAAAGTCTTGACTAGGGCATGAATCAGATTGGCATGTCATTGAAATTTATCACATCTTTTCACATATGCAGTTGTATCTACATCCATCATTGGCCAATAGTACCCAGTATGCAAGAGATTTTTAGATAGGATGGCCCCACTAGTGTGAGATCCACATACTCCATGAAAGTCCTATACTACTAATGTATATTGTACTAATGTTAAATAATGAATAAAAGTTCATCAAGATTATAATGGTATAGGGTTCATCCAAGTAAGGTATAACATGCGACATTATAGATAAATGATTTGGTTGTTTATGATATAGGTCTGGTGGCATAATTTAATTATGGAGGTAAGTGTAAAGGTTTGAATACCAAGTAGAGATAGGACCAATAATATCGTAAATTATTATGATGGTTGATGGTTCATGAGATAGTAATAACAAAATTTCAATGAGAAACTTGTATTATTTACCATGCCTATATGTTAAATCAATGATCCAATGGTAGCCATAACATCTATTATTTTGTTACTATCCCATGTTATATGTTTAAACTATACATCAATAATATACTACTTGAGAGTGTCAACCATGGACTTATATGGAATTAACTTGTCATCTTTGGTCTAAAAATTATCTATAACCTGATTGATGATTAACTGAGAATCACCATAAACCTTTATATTTACTATGTTCTATTTTAATTCTTATTGAATCCTTACAATAAGTGCTTCATATTCAACCATGTTATTGGTACAAGGAAAGCTATATCTGAATGAATTAGGGATTAGATCCCCTTGTGGTGTAATGAACAAAAGGCCTACCCCCGATCCATATGTTGTGAATGATCCATAAAAATATAACTTCTAGTGATACTCCTCTAGAGGTGTTTGAATGATGGTCATGATGGATTCATTAGGAAATTGGAATGTTAGTGGCTTTATATTTGTTAACCAAATTTGACCCTACATGTCAAATTGGGACCCTTATAGGTAAAAACTTATTTTTAGGTGTTTTAGTGGTCTAATATTTTGTCATAAGGTGTATTATAGGTCATTTCATGTCACATTAGCCTTGTTCTTGGCCATTTTAAATGTTTATGTCTTTTTGAGTCATTTTGGGGGTCAATATGGAGCATTAAATGAGTTATTAAGCCTCCTTGGTAAATTTAAAGGTTTAAAAAGGTTATTTCATTCCCCATGTGTCCTAATAATTATTAATGAACTATCTCTAACTAAAAATTGGAAGGTTATTAAAAAAGAGTAGTTTTCTTAGAAAAAGGAATAGTTTGGCACTTGTACAAACTATAAAGGAGTGTGACATGTCGAATAAGATTGTTATATGACTCTTCAACTTCTTCAAGCCCATTTACATGCTTTAATTACTCTGGAAGTGTCAAAATTGAGATAAAACTATTTTGCTCCTTCTTCACCCTTCCATGCACATAGAACCAGTTAGTAGGTTTGTATTAGGTACAACTAACATGGGAGGTTTTAGATAAATTTATCTTGGTGGTGTCTTCTACACTAAATAATATTCCTTTTAATTTTTTTCTCAAAATAGTGGTGACATGTGCTTTATGAACCATTCCTAAGAAGTTAACCTATCCAATTTGCTTGATAATCTATGCACCCTATAAGTTTTGATCTTGTTTGGATGATTCTATAATTACATTTACTAAGATTGATTCCAGATGATGTTGGATCTCCCCTCCAATGCTCCCCTACTTGGTTTCATGTTTCAAGGTGTTTTGATGGGCAAATCATCTTAGGTTTTTAGACTAGTCTTATTTGAAAATGACATGTAGGTTCCCACCATTTTAAATATATTCATGCTTTGGTAGTGATTATAGGGGGTGGAAATAGGTGCATTATCATATTTAAAATGTTATCTTATCTCTTCCCATTTTAAGTTCATTCTCAAAAATAATGTTTCATGGAATTATAGTCATAAGCACTATGTAGTTAGTTGGCTCCATGATTGTCATGCAGGGTCAAATGAGTAAGCTAGGTTAAGGGTTTTAGCATGTCCATGGAGGTATGAATATGGTATTAAAAGTTTTAATACATTCTCATATTAATAAAAATCAAGCAAATCCTTTCACTTGTTAGAGGAGAGACTATGATAGTCAACACAGTCACTCATATTTTTTTGCCATTAACATACATGTAAAGGTGATCTCATGAAGGTAAATCATGTTGATAAGGAGCTAGCCCTACCTAGAGATTCACCTCATTCCTATGGCTACCCATAGCCTAAAGGTGTTTTAATTGTACCACTTGGATTAGGAGAGATGATACATCTCCTCAAAGGGTTCAAATCCAAATGACAATAGTATCTACAAGGGGTGCTTCAACACGCTGATCTATAAGAACTTACCCCTTGATGGATTTATGGTTGACATACTCTATCTTAAACTCATTGAAAAACATGATCCATTTTGACATATGATTTTTTAAAGCTATATTATAGAGTAGATACTTGTGTGGGTCTACTTTTGAAATTACCATGTTTTTATTATGGGCCTACTTGTGAATGGGTGGAACTTATCACCCAATTGAGATATGAAGCATCTGATGGACTATATCTTGCCCTAAAAACTATAGAGTTTCTTTAAATTGTTTAGTGGTGGCATGATTTTTATATCTTGTAATTTATCTAGATCGACTTCAATGGCTTGATGAGACACAATGAAGCCAATAAATTTGCCTGAAGTAACTCTATAAACACATTTATTAGGGTTGAGCCTAAATTTTTACTCATATAGTCACTTAAATATCTTCCTCAATGTTGTTGGATGATTGCTCTCAGTTTTTGATTTACCTAGTATGTCATCGATCTAGTTTTCAATAATGTCAACATTATATCATGAAATATGATGGGCATGGCTATTTGGTAGGTGGCCCCTGTATTTCTGAGACCAAATGGCATAACCTAATAATAGAATGTTCCCCATGGAGTAGTAAACATCACTCTATGTTGATCTTTTAGTGAAATTTAGATCTGATTGTAGCTTGAGAATCCATCAATCAGTGAAATCATTTCATAACTCATTATGGAGTTGATAATCATGTCAATGTTTGGTAGTGAAACGTCATCTTTTGGTTAGGCTTTGTTTATGCCTCTAAAATCAATACATATTTTGATTCCTTCTAGATTCTTGCTAGTGGGCATAACATTATAAATCCATTCAAAATAATAAATTAACCTAATACATCTCATTTTCAAGAGCTTTTCTAACTCTTTCTTTACTAATACAATATTGCAAAGATGCATCTTATGTAATTTTTGTTTGACAGTTTTAGCATCAGGATGTACCACAAGGTGGTGAACAACCAAAGCAGGGTCCAAACTTGACATGTCGGGAAAGGCCCATGTAAATATATAAACAAATTCCTTTAGTAGGGATATTAGGAATTTATGTTCCTCCTCAGTGAAGAACATGCCTAATTTGATCCATTTCAGGTCATCTAGAGTCCTAATGTTTACCTCTATAGTATCTTCCACTATAAGGGTTGAACTATCTTCAAGAATAGTGAGAAAAGATTTGAACTATTTTGTAATGTCAAATTCCTCTGTTAGGAATAGATATTTGAGTTCTCCTAGGCATGATGAATCAAAATCCCCTAAGGGTAGGGATGGCCATGTAACAAATATAGCTAGAAAATCTTGGATAATTTTATCAAATGCTTGTCATTTATTCAGACTGAACTTAGACCCATAGGAAATTTTATCATCAATGGTATCCTAGATTATTTGATCAAAATCTTGTTGTTCTTCAAGATTAAACTCATACCCATAGACAAGTTCATTTTTGGTGGTCTCCTAATTTATATTTGAATAAGGTTAAACACCCTCATCTAATGGTGCCTAAAATAGGGTTTCATGACTAGACTAGCCTTTATCTTTATTATTTCCCTAGTCAAAAAGTGCCTCAAAAAGGTTTTCACTTTGAGACCTCAATGTTTTATTTAATTATTTTTGGCTAAGGGTGTTCACCCTCTCTCTAAAATAGGATTCAATATCCAGCTTGATTGACAACCCTTTTTGTGGTATCCTAATAGAACATTGTTTCTAAGGCCTAAAAAATCATAGAAGGCCTCATCATTCAAAAACTTATCAACCAACACATTATACTCTTGTTGGCCCCAGTCTATCAATTGGGGATAATATAATGGAAGTGGATTATGGTAAATAATAGGTTGAAGGGTATAAATGACATTATTGTCAAACAAATTGGTATGGGATAGGTCATCTAAAGGGATATGATCAAACTCTACTTCATTATTGACATCATCATCACTAATCATTGGCATTAGAACCTGAATAAGATATATGCGATCAGCCTTAGGTAGTTTTAATCCAAGTCCATAGGTTCCATTTTACATATTCATAAAAAAATGGCTTATGTGTTCCTTGTTGATTTGTCGCAAGGCCTCCTCCTTCATAGGCTTAGTTTCCATGATCTGATTAGGAATGGGATATTTAGAACTCTTATAACAATTAGCCAATTTGTTATTATACAACCATGATTCATCACCTTCAAGAGGGTGTTGTTCTTGACTAGAGTTTGGTATGAAAGTGATAGATATTGGAGTATGTATTTGGCCTTCACCTTTTATTTGCCATTGTATGAGTAGTTTGGATTTCATTCTTCGAAATTACTTGGGGTTTTGTGGAAGTTTGGCAATGTGAAAAGTGTCATGGGTCAAATATTCTCATGGGCCATTAGTCAAGATAGTATAATGATTATACATTTTAGGAGGCAACATGTGGGAAAGTGAATCAAGGGTATCAGGGTTAATGTAGTTGGCCTCTGGTTAATTAACAAGTATTGCTTTTCCCTTTTCATTATTGGAAACTATATTCATGTTGAAATAGTAGTTAGAGAATTTGAACTCAGCCTCTAAATGCTTACAATACTCATATGGATGCAAATCTCTTAGAATAGTAACATCCATAACTAAATGGGATAACTTTATACACTAGTGAAATGTTGATGGGATTGCATGAATCTTGTGTTTCCAAGGTCTACCCAAAAGCATATTATTTGACAAATAAAGATCTAACACATGGTATAGTGTATTATGGGTCAAAGGCCTAATGATAACTAGCAAGCTAATGGTGCCCTATGATTTTTTTCTTCATTATTGTAGGCTTTGATGGTGATTTTTTATGTTTAGAAATTAGTTGTCATATACCCTAGAATCTTGATGAGCTTTAGAGACACAATATTTACACCTGATCCATTGTCTATGATGACATGCTTCACTTTGTGCCAAATTATTTAAACTTTGATGTATAATGGATTATTATGCAGTGGGTCAAGGGATGACATATAACTTTGGTTGAAGTTTAATTGTTGGCCTAGCGCTAGGTTTCCAACCAAATATATAAATTTATTAGGGGATATGTCATTGGGAACTTTGGATTGGCCAATGAATTCTATCAAGATGTTTTTGTGGATAGTAGATGTATTCAACAAATCTAAAATGGATATTTGTGTAGGTATATTTTAAAATTAGTCCATAATATCAAATGCCTTTTCTTGGATAGAAGTAAATAGCTTATTCTTAGCTAGAATAGTTGGTTGGATGATGGGTGAAGTGGTAGATGGTTATGGGCCTAGTATGGTAATTCTTGACCACCGATTTGTGATTACATAATCAAAATTAGGTATAGGACCATTATTGCTAAAAAATGATGGTGGAGGGGGACCACATAGGATAAGTCTTGATTGTTGGTGTATTTATGCATGGTCATGGGCTAACACAGATTTATTGGTATAAGGTTTAACAGTGGGAATCCTAGCTTGATGGTTTACCTATATGCAATCCCAGGTCAAGGAAGGATTACTGACATGGGTTGGTTGATTGGGAATGATTATCAATGGGATTGTCTAATTGGTACTTGTTCATGGATTGATGGAAATGGTGTTAATGTGACTTATTAAAATATGGCCTACAACCATGTTATAGTCATGTGTAAATACATGGTAGGTCTATTAGTTGTTGGCATTGTTATGTCCTTGGCTCTATCCATTATTTTAACATTGTTGGTTTTGTTGCTAATTTTGCTGGTTCTACCTTAGTTGTTGGTATTATTATTGTTGTTACATTGGTCATTATTGTTAATTTTATTGGTTATTATGTTAGGGAAAGAGATTTTGATAAATGCTAAGGTTTTGATTAGATGTTGAAGGTCCACGATCCAAATTGATCTCCCCAGTTTCCAACATATTATCAATGACATGTTTAATTTGCATAAAGTGTTGAAAGTTATGTCTATTGACCTGATGATATTCATAAAATTCATTTGGCCTATAATAGTCTAGATAGGTTGATCTCTTAGTAAGGCCCTTCAGAATAAGCCATTTAATAAAATTAGCTACGAAAATATTGTGAAACATAGATTCAAGGGGTTCTCCAAGGTTACTAAAGACACAATTAGTAGGAACATTTATCCTTAGAGGAGGGTTTTGTAAAGGTATGGGTTGTTGCATTTGTTATGATAGTCTAGGTCATTTCACTTACTATGCTTGTTATGTGTGCTGAAGAGGTTGTTGGTTAGGAGTTATGTGAATATGTGGCATAGGCTATGAAGATGGTCTTTGCACCATTTATACATGTTACTACTTAGTTACTTCATTCACCACAACATTATTTTTCATATTGAATTGCTTGGGTTTATCATAATTATTGGCTTGGGTTTGATGTGATGCTTGCACCTTGATTTGGTTATAGTTAAGGCCATTATTTTTGTTTTGATTCTGGCTCTGATTAGACAAGGTTAGTTTAATGATCACTTTTTTAATAAGAGATATTTCAATTTACAAAGCTTTTTCAATGATTTCCTTAAAGGTATGTACATACTACAACTTCAAATTGTAAGATATCTCACTATGTAGATTTTTGGTAAACATAGTGGCTAGTTACTTATTTGGTAGACTATGGGTGAATAAACTTATGAGGGATTTCTATCACTATAGATAACTTTCAAAGCTTTCACCAACCTTCTATTTTTCCTATGTCAAATCTACCAATGAAATATTATGCTTGAGATTGTAAGAGAAGTGCTGCATGAACTTGTCTAGAAGATCATCAAAATCAGAAATGGAATTCTTGGGAAACTTTAGGAACCATTCTAATGCTTTCCATACTAGGATTCTTGGAAATGAAAATTATAGGTATATGTCATTATAGGCCATTAGTTGGTACATAATAAATGATTCTATCAAATAGGCCTTGAGGTCACCTTTCCCCTTGTATATGTCAAACTTTGGTGGATCATACCCTTGATGAAATGGTATATGCAATTACTCCATGTTGAAAGGATAAGAACACATGTCATCTAACTTTAATTTTTTTAAAAATCTATTTCTCTAATTGAATGAGGGCAATTGCATATTTAATTTGTTTTAGTTCATATGAGAGGAAACTAGTGGGATCATTGGCTTGAGGGGGAGGTTGGGAAGTCATAAGTGGATTACTTTGACATGGTATAATAGAGGCATTTATTAAATAATGTTGGATTTTCTATGGAATGGACCAAGAATACACATGCATGGATTAGGGTGTGATTGTTGAAATTACATGTACTATGGTGTGATATTCTAGTTGGGATTGGGTATATAGGATTGATGTTGGGAATATTATGGTTGGGATGAAGGTATATGACCATACTATTCTTACTGAGGTTGAATAGGGATATGATGCTGACTAATCATACCTTGCTAATTGAGGGGAACTTGTGAAACAAGACCCTATCTTTGAACTTGTTTCACATTTTTCATAAAAGTCAATTATTGCCTAATAGGTACTTGAGGAACATTAAAACCTCTTGGTTACATAAATCCCTATTGGGAAGTAGATGCATGGTTGGATATTTGACATTTGTTTTTGACCAATATTTATATGTTGTTGATTAGACATTGTTTAGTTTTGGATTTGCATGTTATTTTATGATGAAAGAGGTATTTTCACTACTACCTAGTGAGGAGGAACATTAGGTGCCCCTTATTGAGGTGGAAATATGTTTTGCCACTACTATGTGGGTATATTAGATGGTGCCTATTATTTTAAAATTTTACTCATCACTTATTGGGGTTGAGTAACATTCATCACATTTTATTGTGGTATGGCACTAGTCATTGGTTGAATACTTAATCCTTGTTCTTGGGTGCTAGAAGAAATAACTGGTTAAGGATTAGAGGTAGTTGGTTGAGGTTGGGAAGTATAAACTCCTACCCTTTGAGTTTTTGAACCACTCATAGTGTTATTTAAAGGCAAATTTTGTTTTTGACTATTCATTTGTGTGTTAACACCACTTTGGTTTAAATTGGATGTTACTTATGTATTATCCACTATATTGTTCTCATTGTTCTGTGTAGAAGCAAAAGACACTCCCTCGATAGTTGGAGTATTGAACATGTTTTTTGTAAGGGTACTTTATGTACCTGGGTCTAAACCCTAATTTTTTTAACCTATCAACTAAAACAAGACTCTTATTGAAGTAAGTGACTTAATAAGAGGTGTGTTTGACATGGCCATAATATTAAAGTTACATTCTAGGTTTTGATGTGTATGGTATGTTATCATCATTTGAATAAAGTGGCCCTCCATGAGGCCAATTTATATGACAAGCATATGTGGATCTTGTTATGACATTGGTACAAGGGCATTAGGGTTATTAGAAGAGGTATGTTCATTATAGGACACATTATAAGGCCCTCTTACTAGACTTGGAAAGTTTTCATGCCCTACCTCTACAATTTTATTAGGATTATAGGATGATGGCATTGTAACATAATAAGGTTGTTTTTTAACTTGTTCTGTAACTAAAGGTACACTATCTAAATATTTTTCCATTTTTTCTTGGTCTTGCTTTGTATATAGAGGCATGATAACCAAATTATTGGCCAAAGGATCTTGAATTTATTCCCCTATTTGAGTGTTGTAATGTGGATAAGAAAATGTCTCCTAAACAACATCATATTCATAAAAGTATTGAATAAATTCCTCTTGTGTGACAACATTTCCGTATCCTAGATTATAAATGACTCCAATATGTGTATAGTGATACATGGTCAAATCAATGATAAATATTTTATGATAAAAGAAGTTTAGAGTTATACAAACTCTAAAAATCTATGTCTGAAAAGATAAAAGGTTTGAACTAGGTCTAACTTAGTCAAAGGGATGGAGTTGTATCTCTAAAAGGTTTATGCAAAGACTTGGTAAAAATAGTATAATGTCAAATGTTTAATGTTAAATGTCTCACACAAACAAGGTCAAGTAAATGAACTAAAAATAAGATGCCAAACTCTAGGTCTAAAGATGTTCCAATTAGGTCTAAACTAGGAAAGGTAAGAGTTTTTAGGTCTTTTGGCCAAATGCAACATCAAAAGCTAGGCTCAAACATGGCATGTGCTAGGACTCTTATCCAAATACAACATCAAAGTCTAGACTTGAAATAAAGGGATGATTTTAATCTAACAAACTTGGAACACTTTGGAATAAATAAGGTACTTGATCGTAGATATAAACATAATCAAATTGGTATAAGGCACTAACCAAAAGACACTTGGAGATAGACATGATTATATCAAATAAAGGCACAAAACATATAGACTTAGAATTTTGGGTCAAAAATTAACCTAAGTTACACAACCCAAAAGATAAATATTTGTGTATTAGCCCCTATGAATGAGGCCTAAATATAAATCAATCAACATTTTAATCCAAAATTTTAAAAGTTAATTAAAAAATCAACTCAAGAAAACTTAATCTTAAATTACCAACAAGCTAGGAAAATTTTAACTTCATGGCTGCACTAAAATAAATATCCCACAAGACAAATGGTTTGGTTTCAAATGTGAAACTTGGTCACAAGACAAGATAAGTCTATTGAAACAATTTGAGTAGCATAATAGTTTTAGTACTCTCAAAAGGTATAAACAATGTTTTATTTTAAAGACTTCTAAGACTCAAAACTCGAATTGATTTGGGTAGCATAATGTTACCCATTTCAATCAAGTGACACATAATGTTTTTAACACAAAAGTTTTTAAAGGCAAGGTGTTAAATGGATGACACAATGCCTCCTCAAATAATGGAGTAGTGTAGAAAAACAAAATATTTTATGAGGTGGTATAATAAATAAAGTTTTAGACACAAAACACCAAGTAATAAAGGAATAAAAGACAAAAATACAACTACGTATATCACCCTAGATCCTATCAAGGGGTGGCAAGTATGGTTGACTAAAACTTATAATTTATGACTATTTAGATTGATCCCATGTGTGGCTAACACAAGAGAAGCATCACATCAATTTATTTCATACTGATCAACTTATCATACAAGGGTATATTCTTTTGCATGATGATTCCATCTATAGACTGCTTAGTGGAATCCCCTAGTTGACTAGACCTGACTCAAGCCTTCATTATGAAAGGAGAGGTTAGCTAATAAACCCCCTAGATCTCATAGTATGCATACCCTAATTTGTATACCCCATCATGAATTAGGGTTGAAAAATTATCAAGAGATGAAACCTTAGGTTAATACTTCCATAGAGAACTCGTGAGAGGCAATGACCCCCTTCAAAAGCTAAATAGTATGAAAATAAAAGACTAAGTGTAAAGACTTTAGGGTTATTTTTAGATCACCCAAACCATATGGGTTTTGTGGAGAGCCTATAAAAATTTATTTACACACCTATGACTAAGGCACAAATGCAATGAAAAGTCACTTTTGGTCACCCAAGTTCCCTATAGGGGATGGGGGAGAGTACACATGTGTTATTCTTTTTGCAAAAATAACAAGCAACAAATAGTTTCAAAAAAATTGTGATTGAAGTGTTGATTTTAAGCACCAAATTAAAATATGTGATGATGTTATTTACTTGGTCCTTTGGCTTAATGGAAAAAATTGAAATAATTCTCACAAAAAAACTTAATCAAAACCATCCATGTTCATTTTAAGCCCAAAACACAAATGTTCAAGATTTAGCCTAAGTTCATTTTTAAACACCAAAAATATAGTGTTCAAGACTTAGCCTTTCTTTTTAAGCACCAAAAATGAAGTGTTTAAAAATATTAATAATCCCAACTCCTTTTAAGAACCAAAAATCAAATGTTTAAGATTTAGCATGTTCATTTTAAGCACCAAATTGAATTGTGCAAGACTTAAATAATTTTTTTTAAACACCTAAAATGAAATGTGTATTAGCCTAAAATTGTAAATTTGTGTTCAAATCAAGTCTTGGACCTACAATGGTTAGATAGTCTCCTTCTACTTTTAACCACTTTCAATGGTGAAAAAATGAACTTTGACAAAATAGCTCTCAGGTTTTTATTTTGAAAACATAGTGACCATGGTCGGTCAGAATTGATCGATGCTAATTTTAAGGCAACCGATGTTGGTTAGTCTCAAAGAGAATCGATGACAATAGTAAAGGATCGATACCAGTTGACTAAGACTGATGTTGGTTACCTATAAAATCAAATGCAAAACCACAAAAAATTAAAACATTAGGTTAGCTCAAAACCAAATAAAAATTCCTCAAAACCTGGAACACAGAGGTTAGATATAGAGTTTTAATTCTATTGAAACCAATAAATCACAAAAGGGAATGCTAAAAATAATAAAAATTAAAGTTTTATAAACTATGTTTTACCTTACACACTAATCGATGATGGTCACACAAAACCAATCTCAATTAGGTAGAACTAATGATGGTTTGGAAGAAATTATGTTAGTTAGGCCTGATTGATGTTGGTCTCTATGTTAAATACATCAAAATCAAAGATAAAACTATAAATTTTACTATATTCAAGCATTCATTAGTCAATTTTTGAATTACATCTTCATCTCCTTACTATACAGGGTGCTTAATGTCCCATCAAGCATGCCATTTGTGATGCTAGGAATTTGATGGAGGGGAGTTTAAATCAAGTGTTAGTTCTCATATAAAATAATGAAATGAAAACACACTAAAAATATTAACAACTCCATGCCTAGATTATAGGGGATCTTAGAGAACAAATAGTAATTGACAAAGTTCAACTAAAATGCAAAGAAATATGAATTCCTTACCTTCCTTAAATGCTCTAAATGATGTGTTCATTTGGCTTGCTTAGATTGTACTTAAGATGTTTTTGACAAATAGAGTTGTGTGGCTCCTTTTCTCCTTATCACTATAGTTTGGATCATGCTTTCTTGATGTAACTTCATGGCTTGGCTTGTGATTTTGGCATTATAACATAATTTTCATGCAATCTTGTTTTAAAACTAGCATTATAACATTACTATGTCCAAGCTCTCATAAATTCAATAGGTAATGACTTTTATTTATAGGTTTAGAAACTAACCCCAACCCAAGGTGAGTTAGAGTGTAGTTAGATCTTGGATTGGGTTCAAACCTAACCTTATTGAGTTAATTAACCCCAATAGAATTAAAAGCTATCAAATGGTCATGATTAAAAATGAATAGACATGTTGAGATATTTTAGGATATTTGGAAACTCATAAAAAGGTAATTATGAATTCCTAGGATATTATTTATTTTTGAATTTTATTTTTTGATAATTCATTTAATTGCTCATGGATAATTCAATTTAGGCATTTGATTAGTATGTTTTATGCTAGTTTTATTCAGGCATTTTAGCATTTTGTAATATTTGAATTAATTTATATGTGAATTTGCCCCATTTAATTAATATATAGGCCAAATTTCATGTTATGAAGCTAAATTTGAGATGTTTAGTTATTTTTAGGTTTAATTTGCAAAGGTTAGTAAGAATTGGTCTAAATGTCTGGTATGAATCCATTGGTGGCCATTTTTAGGTGTCTAAAACTTTATATGACTATTATTGTGTAGCATTACTTCTTATCTCCTCCTACATATGTAGGTATTATTTATTATTCAACCTCCTTGGATAATTTTTTAAGCTCATCCTTATTTTGATGCTCCTTCTCCTATGCATCTTTTTCTTTTTATTGCTTCTAAGATTTGAGAAATGGTACCTTATATTTTTAGATATGTTATTTGGTATCCTTATATTCTTAAGCTTTAGCCTTAATATTATCTTTATTTATATATTCCTCTACTTTTTATTATGCCTTGAGCTAGTCCAGGTACTCTTACCTAGGAGGCTGATTGATTGGATCTTGTTCTTGTTATGCACCTAGCTCCAATTACTCAAAAATGTGAGGACCAGAAGGGAGTCCTTTCATGTGCATTGGATAGTATGGTGAGAGTTGGGGTAAAGGTGGTGGGAAAGGATAAGGATAAATATATTATACCACTTGATGTTTGAAGATGATAGCCTTTGGTCACATAGAGGAAGGGATTAAACTTTTCTTTTGGTGATTTATAATACATGTATTAACTCATGCCTCTTATACTTTGTCTTCCACTATATCTTCCTCTAACCTTACACATGTTTCCATTCACATTGATATGGATGGATACAGTCTCATATTGACCCATGTGTTATTTTTATGCATCAAAGGCTTCAATGGACTATCTTTTTCTATGTCACCTTCTACCAGTAATGATTCATACATGATCAATTATTTTCTTGGGGTTATTTCCAATTATTCTTACCCTTTTCTTTGTCCTTATGATACTATGATCTCATGTGTTGCTATTGTGGATATTTTTTATCCTTCTTTAAATATAACTTTCACTATGTACTTGGTTTTTCCTTCTTGTCCAAACTTATCCACTACAATGGATGGTGGAGGTAGATTGGCCTAGACCAATGAGATGGATGGAAAATAATTTGACACATGTAAATGTAGAATAAATTATAAAATAATAAATCCTTATCCTATTATGATTCATGTCTATCATCATTTATATCCTATAATATCACTCTATAGTCTTCTATGGGTATAACCCCTAATTGCTTCAAATCATATTCTCTTTTGATTAATGTCATTTATTTATAGTTTAGGCATGCGGTTTTTCTACAAGTTTATTTGGAAAGTGGTTAAGGTTACCTAGTTTGTGCCTTTCATGTGGAAGGAGTTAATTCCAAAGATGAGTATTTTAGTTGATCCATCAATCTAGACTATTCTTGTGTTATTTCTTCTAGCTACATTTGTGTTTGTGGTTCCACTTGAGGTGGAGGGTGAAGTTGATTTAATCCTAGTGGAATTGATAGCATTGGTTGTACACTCACTACAACAAAAATATTTTGCCTTGCCACTTCCACCTTTGACATATTTATACCTATGAATAAATGAGTGGTATAACTGATGGTTTCTAAAATTCATGAATGCAAATTTGGATTATGTTTTACATCTTCACAACAGTGGTGATCAAACTAAGATAATTGAGAATTTATTTATGCACACAAGGGTGTGATGAAATAAAACATTATATTTATATCCACCATTGTGAAAATCTCTCCTCTTATGTGTTATGTTTCCCATAATGTGTCCAAATGAGGTTAGAAAACTTGTTGGCTAGCTAGTAGTCCACATTTGGTGCAATTTGTCCATTAGGGGATGTCCACTATTTGAAACAAAGGAGGAGTATCATAAATTAATAACGGAAGAATTGTGTTAACCCTAAAATAATATTCTCAATTTTTTTGATGAGATCCATTGTGAGTAAATTAGTCCAATTGACTTCTTCCTTGAGTTTTATCATCTTATGTGCAGTGTCAATTACACTTATGTGGTTTTCTTCACACCTTTAGTTATCTACCAATACCATCACATTATGATTTTATTTAAGACCTTAAAAATTATATATATTACCTAATTTATCGAACTTCCCTAATAATGTGTGCATATGCCTCCTTGTTATCTAATTGAATAGGCATGTTCTTTATCTTGTAAGGCTAGATAGGTTTTCCCCTTGTAGGGAGTCTTGTTGTCTACCTAATGGTGTTGGTATCTATGTATATTGTAACCTCCTTATATATATGTATGGTTTATTCATTATATATACTAAGGATAGTCATCGTTAGTCCATCATGTTGGTTGAATATAGGCATCCTTATTAATCGTTTGGCATCTGATCCTCATAGTTTGTTGGGAAATGTAGGTACTCCTTTTTATGAATTGATTACTTGTGGTTATGAAAACCACTCCATCTCTACTACATCAATGAATTAAAATGGCTTGATATCATTCCATTTTGATATTTGTAGGGAAAATCCAATGCCTATTTCCTCTTTCTATGATTCTAACAGTGGAATTAGAATATGGTGCATGGCCATTTGATCTTCTTTCAAATTTTTATTTTAATTAAATTATTTACTAAATCTTAGGAATATGTCTAGATCTCAATAATTTTATGGTTTTCATGAGTTTTCAAGTTTGACTTACATCCATATTCCTCTTTATATAAAAACAATCCCTAAATATCCATTGTTATTTACATCAATCCATCAATCTACCTTTCACACCTCCACATGCTTTATTTAAATTAAAATAGCCATTTTGATGCAAACTTTGGCCATTTTAGGGTTAAATTCAATGTTTCTTTATTTGACCTATATGATGTGATGCATTGCCATTTCCTTTCTTGATTTTTATTACTTTGGCCATTAACTACCTTTTAGAAAATCTATCCTTTTCATAAATGCCGTGATATCTTTTTTATATAAAATTAATTACCTTGAATGGTTGGTACTTGTTGATCCCATACCTATCTACATTGTTCATTTCCACCTTTTTCCTAGACTTAATATTTTATGAACCCCTTATAAAAAATTATCTTTAACTCAATTATACCTTAATTCAACCACACACCTTGAAATTTAAATACAATGCACATGGTATTTATTATAATATATATCAAACTAATTTATCTAACTTATGTCAACTAATAAAAACTTACAAAAAGGAACAAATTGTAAAATAAAAATCATTTCCTAAATTTCCATGTGGCACTTATTCTATTGTGTGAGTTATGTTTCAAGATCATAAGTGGTAGGTTTGAGCCTACATCCATTTACTATACTATATATAATATATCATTGAATACCCTTGAGTATAATAGTGCCTTTTTGTGACACTTAATCAATGAAATAATGACCTTTCCATCTGATGTGTAATTTCCCTACATTTTCTTTGAATCTACTTTCATGTAAAAAGACCATCTATTTTAGTTAGAACTATTTAGATCATATATTGTGATATTTTCATGCCTTATAACTTCTCTTGTGGAACTCTTGAGTCCAATTATCCATCTTCCTTGTCTCATCCATGTGATTTATATCTAATAGTCATTCTTGTAGTGATTCCTTATCTCCCATTTATATTATCAATGCAACTTGTAGGCTAGGAATTGTATACTCCTTGGGTGTTATAGATTTCATGTCATATAATAATTAGAGTGGTGTGTATCCCATTAAATAATTATATTTTATTCTATAATAAAACAAGATCATTAGTATTCAATCTTTCCAATCATCTCTCTAGACATTGCATAGCTTAGTTAGCAAATTCTCTATAACTTTGTTAAATTCCTCTACTTAGCCATTTACTTTTGGATGATATATTATAATTTTATGAGTGAGATCATAAAATACTCTATCAAGGTTTAGATAGTGTTATTTAAGAAGTTTTTATCCCTATCACTTATAATCTTTAAAGGACATCCAAAACTTATTATGATATTTTCATAGAAAAGCTTTGTAGCATCCTTCACATTACAACTCAGAGTCATAACAACTTCCACCCATTTAATAAAGTAATATGTCATAATGATAATGTATCTAGAACTGGTTCACTTATAAAAATGACTAATAGGGGCCACAAATTCAATGCCTAATTTTTAAAATAGTTATAAAACTAGTATTGGATTGAATGACATCTTATCCTCTTGATATGGTTTTCCTACCCTTTAAATATATCATAAATCTTTACCACCATATGTATATCCTAAAATACTATAGGTCACCACAACCCAATTTATATTATCTTTATTATAGTTAAATAACCTAAGAAATATCCTCCATCTAATCCTCATTAATGTGATTCTTCAAAAATCTATAGTCTTTCATGATCTAGAGCCACCCTATGTAGAACCTTATCTTTTCTAAGCTTGTATAAAAATATATTTATGATATTGAAGAGTAAGGAAAATGTGATCAACTCCTTGTCTCATTATACATAATTCCTAATGAATATACCATACTCTATAAATTTTTTGATATATTTCATTTACTCAAGAATTATAATCAATCTAAATAGATGGGCATCTATAGATTCATCTTGTAACACTTCAAGTTCTTCCCCTATTTTGATATGACTCTGGTGGTTAGGTCCCATGTTTTATCTACCATGTTTCACATTGATTTTGAACTATAACTCCTATAAAAACATTACAAACTTATATATTCTTCCTCCCAACATTGGTCTATTTACTAATTATCTTAATTCTTGGTGATCTATGAAAACCTTGAAGGGTGTAGCCAACAAGTAATCTTTGAACTTATATAATGCAAAAACATAGCTAGGGATTCTCACTCTATGGTAGTGTAATTTTTATCTAGCAAAAAATATCTTGTGACTTTAAAAATGAATGGTATGATTGAGGCTTCCATCCCCTAGGTATGTTAATACTTCTCTAATGTTTATCCCTTATGCATCCACATGAACATGTATTGGTTTTATCTAGTTAATAAAGACCAAAATAAGTGTTGTAACCAACCTTTTCATCAAATCAATGATGGTCATCTAACATCCAAAAGTCCATTCAAATTTGGTGTCTTTATGCAACAAATTATCTAGTAGTGTTTAAATGGTTACATACCCATGAATGAACTTGTGATATTACCCAATATGTCCTAGGAATGATTGCACCTCTAATGGGTTCACAAGTGGTTTGAATCCCATAATGACTAAAATCTTCATTTGATCTAATAGAATCCCATCATTATAGACAATATGTCCTAGTAGAATTCCAAATGGTGTGAAAAATAGGCACTAATCTATATTGAGTGTCATTAATAGAGACTAACAGCTTTACAACATGAATCATATCTTTGAAATATGTTCTTTGAATAGGGAGAAGACTACCCAATCATCTATATCTATTTATAAAAATTCATGAATGAAGTCTTTGAATGTAGTAATAACTTCTCAAGAAAATTTTAGAGATGCATTATTTAGTCTAAAAGGCATTGCCTTATATGCAAAGGATTTCCATTTTTTTAAAAAATGTTGTCTTTGTTTGATCCTTAGTTGTAATAGAGAAATGATTATGTCCATTGAACCCATCAATGAATGAATATACTTCATGACATATAACTATTTTAAGTACTTCATCTGTGAAAGGGATTGGAAATGGATCATTTACACAAGCATAATTTAGATCTGCATAGTCATCATATACTCAAATTTATCTATTTTTATTAGGTTGTACCATAATAAGACTATCCCAATCTAATTTTTCTACCATATATATTATTCCAACTTATTATATCTAGTTAACTTATGTCTTGGCCTTCATCTTCATATTATGATTGAGTCTATTAAGGAACTTTTTGATTGGCCTTGTGAATTATTTTATCTTGATGTGTATATCCCATAGTGAAGGGTCAAAATATTTGAATTTTGATAATTTAGTATGAAACACATCCTCATAATCACATAAAAATTGAACTACCTCATAGATCTGTTGTTGTGTCTAATAATCCCCAATGGTTGGCATTTATGACAATGTGTCTATACTAATGTTATCAAATTTATTCCACATTAATTCTTGCTATATCTTACTTTAATAGACCTAAATGGAATCCATTAGTTTTATCTCATCTTATTGCTCTAGTATATTGACATTTCATAGTTATTCATCTTCAATTTTATTTGTGTTATTTATTTTAGGTTCCTATACATCCCCTTCAAGTTATAATAATCCTTTTAAGTCCAGATCTTATTCACTTTCACTATGATATGAGTGTTATTCACTATTGTAGATTATGTAATAAGACTTTATCAATAATTAATCTTTCTCCTTTATGTCCCAATACTCATTCATGGTTGTGTGTAGATTTGTGCTTGACTCACCTTTAAATATATTTTTTGTATAATAGGTACATCTTCCTCTCACCTATGATGTAGGAATATTTTTAGTTTCTACAAAGCCATGTGTACCATTGGATTTTCATATTCAAATAAAAATGTAAATTAAATCCTATTGGACTTGTCACCAATTTTTAGTCTTTCATCTATGTTCTTAATGCATGTAAAAATCCTTGATTAAAGGTGTTAAAGTGCATTGGAAAACATGTATCCAATACCTTGGCTCTACATGTTATGATAACCATATTTCAACATAATTGTGAACATGTATTTTAGGGCATTTACCCTCCTAGTAAAATGGCCACTTTTTAGAGATATAAGTGTTAAGGTGTGGAGCTAAAAGTTTCACCAAATGAGCGAGTGTAGAAGTTGCAGGAATTACACAGTCACCAGCGTCAGTCAGGAGCGACCGACGTCGGTCAGGAATTGATAAGGAGATGCCAGTGTCGGTTATGATCGGCCGATGTCGGTCACAGGTAGATAGGCAGGGACCGATGTCAGTCACCTATGCGTCCAGAATGCTATTTCCATGGATAGAATAGAATGTTTGCATGATAGGATTAAGTGTTAGTCTTAAGTCCGCATCTCTATCTTAAGTAAGACTGTTTTGAGCCCTTGATTAGGAGGTGCATCTAATGGCTGTAATTGTATGCTCATGTTTCCTAATATTATATATAGGATTAGATCTTCATAGCTTATTGGAATTGAACAGTACAAGAATTGTATATGTGTATCAATCCAGGCTGTTGGAGTTGATTATAATTGAGAGAGAGAGCTCTTGAGGGAAAGAGATCTGGAAAGAGATCTGTACATCTGAGAGAGGTGTGGAAGAAAAGAAGTTTCTTCAATTGTATTCCTTTTGTAAAGAGTTTAATACAAGTTTTCAGGGTGGTTTCTTGTATCTCTTATTGTTTGCTATTTTCTGATTCTAGTTATCATTCTAGTTAATTCCACATTTTATTGCTTTCATATAGTAATCAACATTGTTGGTTGATCCCCAACAAGTGGTATCAGAGCTCAGGTTGACTAACAGGTGTTTCAGATCTGGTTAGTGTGTATTGATTACAGGTTACTCACAGGGATTTCTGTTTGAGTGGGAGAAGCGATGGCAGAAGAAAGTAAACTGAGAATGGAGAAGTTTAATGGCAAGAATTATCAACATTAGAGAATGCAGATAGAGGATTATCTGTATTAAAAAGATCTATACTTACCGTTAGGTGGGGTTTCAAAGAAGCCCAAAGACATGGATGATGAAGAATGGGAAGTTCTTGATAGAAAGGCTCTTGGATCTATAAGATTGAGTCTGGCATCTACTGTGATATCTAATTTATCAAAGGTAAAGACAATGGTAGAGTTGATGACTACTTTAGCAAATTTATATGAAAAACCCTCAGCTTCAAATAAGGTATATCTTATGAAGCAGTTATTTAGTTTGCAAATGCAGGAAGGTGGATCTATATCTAATCGTCTAAATGATTTCCATGGAATTGTAAATCAATTAAATTTAGTCAAAATAGTGCTTGATGATGAAATTAAGGCTCTTTTAATATTATGTTCTTTGCTTGAAATTTGGCATAGCTTGGTAATGGCAGTTAGTAATACTGCATCTGCCTCAAATATTTTAAAAGTAGAGGATGTTGTTAGTGTAATTTTGAATGAATAAATTCACAGGAAAAGCACAGAGGAAACATTAGGGAACGCTTTAATTTTTGAGAGCATGGCAAGGAAAAAAGAGAAGAAAAAGAAAGGGAGATCAAGGTCTAAGTCAAAGGTGAGAGGTAGATCCAAATCTAGAAATGGCAGGAAGCCACAATGCTGGAATTGTGGAAAGATAGGGCACATAAGCAAAGATTGTTGGTCAAAGCCTAAAGAAGACAATCAACATGAAGGTAAAGAAGAAGCAAAAGTTGCAGGTATTGCATAAGATGCTCTTATATTCTCTTTGCATAATAATATAAAATCTTGGGTTTTAGATTCTGGTGCCTCTTTTCATGCTACCCCTAATAGAGAATATTTTAGTGACTATGTCCATGGAGATTTTGGAATAGTTTATTTAGGGGATGATGAGCCTTGTAAAATTGTTGGCAAGGGAAAAGTGCAGCTAAAAATGCAGAATGGCAACACATGGGTGTTGAGAGATGTCATGCATGTTCCCAGCTTGAAGAGGAATTTGATTTCTATAGGAAAGTTAGGGGATAAGGGTTGTACAGTAACTCTCACAGCTGAATCTTGGAAGGTGACCAAGGGTGCACTTGTTTTGGCCAGAGGTAAGAGAGTAGGTACTCTCTATTTATGTAATTATATTACTGATAAGTCTCCTTCTGTATTATCTACTTTAGATGTGGATGCAAAGTTGTGGTACTCTAGGCTCGGCCACATGAGTGAGAAGGGAATGACAATTGTCAAGTCAAAAGGTAAGCTTTCAGATTTGAAAAGCATAGATCTAGTTTTTTGTGAGCACTGTGTTTTTGGAAAATAGAAGAGAGTGAGTTTTCTCAAGATTGGATCAACAAAGAAGAAGCACAAATTGTAGCTTGTTCACGCAGACATGTGGGGACCAGCTCAGGTTGCTTCTATTGGAGGATCGCAGTACTTTGTCTCTTTCATTCATGATGCTACAAGAAAGGTATGGGTCTATTGCATAAGGAAGAAATATGATGTTTTTGACACTTTTAAGATTTGGAAAGCTATGGTCGAGAATGAAACATGCAGGAGATTGAAGTGCCTGAGATCTAAAAATGGTGGTGAGTTCTACAGCCACAAGTTCAATTAGTATTATTATATGCATGGAATACACAGGCAAAGGATGGTTCCAAGGACACCTCAACAAAATGGAGTTGCTGAAAGGATGAACAGAATAGTAATGGAGCGTGCAAGGTGTATGAGATTGCATGCTGGTTTGCCCTTAGAGTTTTGGGCAAAAGCTATGGATACTGTAGTGTACTTGATTAACAGAGGACCCTCTATAGCTCTGGATGGTGGAATTCCAGAAGAGGCATGGACAAGTAAAAAGGTAGATCTCTCATTTGTCAAAGTTTTTGGTTGTGAAGCCTTTGTGCACGTTGATAAGAAAAATAGAAAGAAGCTAGATGCTAAGTCTATGAGGTGCACATTTATTGGCTATGGCTCTGATGATTTTGGATTCTAGTTTTGGAATCTAGGAACTAACATAATAATTAAGAGCCGTGATGTTGTTTTCAATGAAAAAGTGATGTATAGTGATCAGCTCAAGAAGCTGAATCAATCTGGGTAGAGCAATGGAGAATTGGATGAGGTGACGGTCCAAAATGAGCTCACGGGAAAAATTAATCACAGACAGGAACACACAGAGACTGACGTCAGTCTATCAGGAACTGACATCAACAATACAAGAACCGATGTCAGTCAGACAGTGACCGACATCAGCCAAGAAGGAACCGATGTTGATAAAGGAGAACCGATGTCAGCTAGTAATAGGCCTGAAAGTGATCGAGGTCGGTCACTGTCAAAGAATTTGGGTGGATAGTGTGTTGTGAATGAGTCTCAGATGCCCATTAGAAGGTCAGAAAGGGTAAGTAAACCTCCAATTCGATATTCCCCTTCATTATTCTATTTATTTCTTACTGATGGTGGAGAACCAAAGAGTTTTGATGAAGCAATACAGGTGGAATCCAAGAAGCATTGGGAGCTAGGCATGAATGAGGAGATTGATTCCTTGAAAGAGAACCAAACATGGGATTTGGTTGAGTTGCCAGCAGGAAAGAAGACACTGAAGAACAGATGGATCTACAAATTGAAGGAAGGTGAGAATGGATAGATGAGATATAAGGCTAGGTTGGTAGTGAAAGGATTTGCATAGAAACTAGGTATTGATTTTGGTGAGATTTTTTCTCCTGTAGTTAAAATGACTTCTATACGGACTATATTGTCTTTAGTTGCTATTGAGGATTTGCATCTTGAGTAGCTTGATGTTAAGACAATGTTTCTTCATGGAGATTTGGATGAAGAAATATATATGGATTAGCCAGAAGGATTTGAGGTTAAAGGTAAGGAGAATTTAGTGTGTAGATTGAAGAAAAGCTTGTATGGCCTCAAGCAAGCTCCTAGACAATGGTATTTGATATTTGACAGGTTTATGACTGAGCATGGCTATAGTAGGTGTCAATCTGACCATTTTGTGTATTTTAAGAGATTGAATAATGGTAGATATATTATTCTATTGTTGTATGTAGATGATATGCTGGTTGCAGGATCACACATGCAGGATATCTCTGAGCTTAAGGTGAAATTAGCTCACACATTTGCTATGAAGGATTTGGGAGCAACAAAGAAAATCCTTGGCATGAGCATTAAGAGAGACTAGAAAAATCATAGGTTGATTTTGTCTCAAGAGGATTATCTGAACAAGGTGTTGAAACGGTTCAATATGCAAGATGCAAAACCGGTAAGCACACCTTTGGCTAGACATTTTAAATTGAGTAAAGAACAGTGTCCTAATTCATATGATGAGGTAGAGTACATGAAGAAGTTCCATATGCTTCCACAGTAGGGAGCTTAATGTATGCAATGGTTTGTACTAGACCAGATATTGCCCAAGCAGTGGGAGTTATAAGTAAGTATATGGCCAATCCAGGGAAGGAGCACTGGAAAGCAGTTCAGTGGATCGTTAGATATTTGAGAGGGACCAGCAATAGGAATTTGTAATATAGAGGTTTAGATACTTCTCTACATGGTTATGTAGATTCAGATATGGCAGGTGATTTGGATGGTAGAAGGAGCACCATAGGATATGTTTTCACTATTGGTGGAACGGCGGTTAGCTGGATATCAAAGTTGCAGAAGGTTGTTGCCTTGTCAACTACAGAAGCAAAATATATTGCAGTCACAGAGGCTAGCAAAGAGATGATATGGATGAGACGGTTCATGGAAGAGCTAGGAAAGGTGCAAGAGAGTTGTAGATTATACAGTGATAGTCAAAGTGCAATTCATTTGGCTAAGAATTCAGCCTTTCATTCAAGAACCAAGCATATACAGCTTAGGTACCACTTCATAAGACATGTATTGGAAGATGGTGAGTTGAAGCTAGAGAAAATCCATATAGATAAGAACCCTACTGATATGTTAACCAAGTTAGTAACAAAGGAGAAGTTGAATCTTCATTCAACTTTTGTAGGTCTTCATGATTGAGTTTGAAGATGGAGGAGCTAGAAGATGTTGCTGTACAGGTAATGGTGCAGCTGTTTATCTCCAAGTGGGAGATTATTAAGGTGTGGAGCTAAAAGCTTCACCAAATGAGTGAGTGCAAAAGTTATAAGAATTACATAGTCACTAGTGATAGTCAGGAGTCGACTAGGAGATGCCAGCGTCGGTTATGTTCAGCCGACGTCGATCACAGGCAGACAGGCAGGGACCGATGTCGGTCACCTGTGCGTCCAGAATGCTATTTCCGTGGATAGAAGAGAATGTTTTCATGATAGGATTAAGTTTTAGTCTTAAGTCTACATCTCTATCTTAAGTAAGACTATTTTGAGCCCTTGATTAGGAGGTGCATCCAATGGCTATAATTGTATGCTCATGTTTCCTAATATTATATATAGGATTAGATCTTCATAGCTTATTGGAATTGAACAGTACAAGAATTGTATATGTGTATCAATCCAGGTTGTTGGAGTTGATTGTAATTGAGAGAGAGAGCTCTTGAGGGAAAGAGATCTGTACATCTGAGAGAGGTGTGGAAGAAAAGAAGTTTCTTCAATTGTATTCCTTCTGTAAAGAGTTTAATACAAGTTTTCAGGGTGGTTTCTTGTATCTCTTATTGTTTTCTATTTTCTGATTCTAGTTACTTATCATTCTGGTTAATTTTGCATTTTATTGCTTTCATATAGTAATCAACATTGTTGGTTGATCCCCAATAATAAGTTGAAATATAGAATCTATCTCACAACATCTCACACTCTTCCTCTCAATGAATTTTATTTTATATGTGGGAAACCCACCAACTCGTAACAACTCCATCCAATGTGTAAGTCAACACACTGACTCATAGGTATATTATTAGGAATACAAAACATAAATAAATAATAATGAATTAAATACATAAATAAAATGTAAAACATACAACATAAGATAGATATATATTTAATGTGGTTCACCCAATATGGGATATGTCCACACAGAAACAACTAGTTCTTCTCTTTATTTAGTCCAACAAAATGAAGGGATAAAACTTGTAATACATTCATTGCAATCTCCTCTTCACTTACATACAAGGTGTCATCATAATTATAATGACCTCATATCAAAAGGAAGATTACATATAGGGTAAAATGCATAAACATAATTTATACCATTAGATCTACAATCTAATAATGAATGGTCTAGATTTACTATGAAATTACAATATTTTATAATGTATTTTTACCAAAAAATTTCTTCAAGGACACTACCCTCGAACCCCCACCAATGGGGCCATACACCTCCATGGTGACCGTAGTGGAGGGAGGGGGAATTACCCCTCCACACCCCCATGTTAGGAACTAAAAATTATAATAAGATCAGGCTCCACCATCCAACATCTATATCAGGGACATGATATTCTATCTATAAAGGAACTATGCTAGATCTTCTGAGGAAAAATAATGGGGCATATATATTCCTAGAGAATAAACCATTCATAAGGGCCTTATGTCATTATCCCCATGCACCTAATCTATCACATGGTAATTTTAATCCCCACTTATGGAAGAAGTTATTTCCCATGGTAAAGTTCCTTCCTTTGTGGGTTCAATGTAATCATTATCTATGAAGGTCACCTAGTATAGGTGATCAATTTATGACCTAGTCATAGAATGCATAGATAGATACTTACATTATTCCATGTAAAACTACGGGAAAGTATTAATCATCTAGATTAGTCAAGTTAAAAACCTATCTATTTTTTTATAGTTATATTGAATGTTGTCCCTACTATGATAAGTAGGTAAACTCTACTTCATAGAGTTTTAGGTTTTGGCTCTATACTAACTTTGAACTGGTTATCATATTTATATGCATACAATAATGATAATTATTTTGGTATCATATATGGCTTGTGCTCAAATTTTTTCAAAGGTATGATAATGATAACGTCCCACTAGTATACCTCAAATTGTTTATCCACTATGTTAATAGTCATATGGCCTCAAATTGTTTATTCACTATGTTAATAGTCATATGACCATCCTAAGCCCAATTTTTTCATTTAACAAAAGATAGTGAGTCTCATCAGTAGTCATATCAATCACTTTAAAATAATCATGCAAAATCAAATCAACCACCTTTATCTCAACATCTTCAAGCCTCCCAATAGGTTTAACTTGAGCGTAGTCTACCAAAATGAGAGTAACATGGTTGTAACTTAAATTTGGCCTTCCAATATATTACCACATTAATCTTGGAATCATTTTCATATTATTACCAAAATCAAAATGTCATTGTAGACTTCATATCCTATATCCATTATAGCATCTACATCCTAAGGCTTTTTGGTCTTAACGTACCAAACTAACTTCTCTACTCTATGTTATCCCCTGTATGCACTATCCAACAAATGATGTAATAAATTTTTTATAGTTTGGGATATGTATTCACTTCACATAGTACTTACAACTTTGAGTATATTGGTACTATCCACATTATTTCTAAGGATATTATGATAAAGGCATGAATGATACCAAGGAGATTACCAAGGGGGTTTTCATGGGGGAAATCAAAATCATATGCAAGGAAATAGATAGCCCACATAGCCTTTTACTTACTTCCTATGTGTGAAATTAATCATGTTACATATAATTATCCTTATAATCCACATAGGTAAATGGTTTATGCATACTATAATTTTTTTGGACAACATAATACTGAAGGTGCCCCTATTTTTTAGAAGCAAAAGAAAGAGAAGACAATGTCAAATTTTAACATGGTGTAGTCTCACCCTAAGAAGCAATACTACTAATTTTATTACCATATCGTCCCATTAAAAAACCTCTTTATGATATAATAAAACCTTGTGTTTTAATACGGTGATAAAGGAGACCACCTGGTTCTAGGCTATGTTGTTTGAGAACCCCATCCACCTTATGTTGTAATCTCAACATCTAGATTTGACACGCTAGGTTTTAGAATCTAATGCTATGAAACAAAAATTTAGTGATATCCTATTTCAACTTTTGAAGTACACTATAGTTCTTCCCATAATGATTGTGTGATTTTTAGTAAGTGCAAAACATGTGATATTTTTGTATATAATGCTATAGTAAGTGACATTTCATAGTAGCATGTTCCATAGTTCAACATATTTCTCAAAAGTTTATCTTAATATTTAGACAATTATTCATGTGATGTCCCTCTTATCCACTTTCAATGCACCATACTAAAATTCATATTTTATTTCCCTCTTGTAAATTTGATGCAGGAGCATCTACATATATCTTGGCAAGACATGGTTACATTGGGATGATTGAATTCAAATTCTTGTTTTCCCTCCAAATTGTGTTTAGATTTCAAACTTTTACCTTGAGAGTAAATGTAATTGTCAAAAGTGAAAAGTGAAAAGGTAAAATTAGGTAAGAGAGAATCTCCATGTTGGAAGCCAATCTTGGCTTAAAGAGCAAATGAGGGGAGTGGTTGAAATGTTTCAACCGTAAGATATTAGTCTTCTCCAAATTAGTATATTGTTGGAAATTTGAATTCATCTTTCATTACTGATTCCCAAGCGGTGATGGTTATGGATCCGGGTCAGATGACAGAGGTGCCCTCGAGTGACAGAAATTTGAAAGTATATCACAATATCATGGGTATGAGGCATTTTTATGAGTGTGATGGGTTTGATATAAACAATGCTATGTCCAAGTAAGGTTCTGCCAGCTATGATGGATATTTTGAAAAATCTAGATATTGATCATAACAAAGCTGGTCAGTTATTCACCGCATTTTTAGAGGGGATTCACGAAGGATTGGCCTGTCTTGATGTCTTTATAGAAGATAACACAAGTGTACATTGCATTTAGGGTTTGACAAATATTTTTCTTTGAGAAAGGATGAAAATTCTTGAATTATTGTTCTTTCACAAAATTATCATAATGAGGTAATCCACTTTCTTTTCTTCAAGATTGAAATACAGGTCTTTAAATCCATAGACACTTTGTTTGCAGTCTAATAGCAGCGCATCATTTTTGGTATCAGAGCTTGAAGCTCTTGGGATTTGGATCAAGTTGCTACAGGATTTAGAAAAGGGTAAAAAGAGATCTTTGGAATGGTTGCATTTGTTAATGATGTTGTAGTTGTGACAAGATTTGGCAAAAGGATCAGCAGGACAAAGCACTAGAAGACCCTGTTGAGGAAAGGTATGAGTAACCTTGATATGTGATTTAAGTTTATTGTGTTTAAAAAGTAAATAGGTGAAAATAAGGGCTTAAAGCCATTGAGGCTTAAGAGGAGAAGAAGCCAAGGAAGGCTTAGTGAAGAGTCAAGAGAAGCTCTAGAAGAAGAGCAAGTGAATGCTCAAGAGGAAGATCCAAAGCAAGGTAAGCTTGGATTTGTGAAATTATTGATATTTGTCATATTGTAGACCAATGACTCAGTGTGAAGCTCCATAAATCCATTAAGTAGGATAAAAAAACTAGGATGCAAAAGGCCTAGGTGAGATCACGGAGATTGTCAAAAGACTAGTCAAGGAGAAAGGCTTGGGTGAGACAAGTGGACCTACAGGGATCAAGAGACCAAGGTGGAAAAGACTTGGGTGAAGATCTCAAAAATGGAAGTATTGTTGAAGACACTATAGAGCAGTAAGGTACATGAGGGTACCAAGAAGAAAACAAGCACCCCAAAGCAGAAAGATATTACTAATGTTGACTTTGATAAAGAGATTGCTAGTTTGTGGAAAGATTTAGCTAAGATTAAAAGCATGTTTGAGTCTGGGATGCAATCAAATGAGAAAGTGTGGGTATGGCCAATAAAGAAAAGGTTAAAATGGCTAATTGATCTCCTAATGAAGAGGAGAAAAAGGCAAAATGAGATTGCCATGAAAAGTGAAGCCCATAAAGGCAAGAGTGTGAGCAGGCTACTAAATGAGCAATAGGAAGAAGAAGTTGTGAAGAAGGTTCTCATTGAGGAGAACAAGAGAAGAGAAGAAAGAAAAGATGAAGTGCCAGGAAGAGCACTTGAAAAGATGAGAATGTCCATTAAGAGGACACTCATGGAGACATTATGGTCTCTTGTTTTTATTTCTAATATTGTCTTTGCATGGGTAATTACAGGTATGAGCAGCCTTGTGAAGGTCAAAAGAAAGGCCTTGAAGAATGAAGAGATTGGTGCAAGAAGAGACACCAAGTACACAAGTGAATGTGTAAGAGAAAAGAAAAAGTTTGCTGTTTTTGATAAAGAAGAAGAGATGCATTGGTTAATGCATGAGGAAGGTGTTGAAGAACCCATACAAGCAAGAGAAAAGATAGAAGATGAAGATGACTTCCATGATGCCATTGAATGCCAAGAAGAGGCAAGAGGACATCCAAGCACAAAGGGATAGAAAGATCACTCCATGGATCAAGCTATCCAAGAGGTAAATGAAGTGTTAAGACCTAATTTTGATTGTTATTGTGAGCATGAAGATGTTAATACATAGGTTAGAAGAGGCAAGAGGAAGATGAAGTCCTCACACAAAGCAGTCAAGCATGGATACATAATGCCTAAGTGGATGGTGAAGCACACAAGCAAGCAACAAGTAAGCAAGTAGGCAATTTTACATTATAAGATTGATTTTTCTCATATTCCTAATATGAATGTAGGTGTGCAAGAAAATAAAAGGACAAACAAGGTTGGTTTTTTAGTATTGTCAAAAGAGCATGGTTACAGGATGCCTAAATGGCTTTTGAAGTCAATTGATAAGAGAAAGAATCAAATGTGGGTGCCTAAGAAGGTAAAGAGTGAAGATGTGAGTGTTGAGGTAACAACACCAAGAAGTCAATGGAGAAAGGTGAAAGCTGACACAAGCAACCAAAGGTGTGAGGATGACACAAGTACATGGAAAGGTAAACAAATTGTTTATGATGATGTTTTTGAATCCTTAAATGATATTTTCATGAGAAATGACAAATGGAAAGTGGCTATGTGGACTAATATTTAGCAAGGAGAGAATTCCAAATGGATGGATGAGGAAAGAGATGGGTATAAAACAAAGCAATGTCTCATTGAATGCAAAGAACAAACAAGATGGCTTCAAGCAGAGGTTGAAGAGAGTAAGGAGACACAAGGTAATGTTGTTTCAATTGCTTTTGATAAGTGTACTAATGAAGAAGTTGGTTTATGTGAAGACAAGCTAAGAAAAGATGAGATAAGAGGTAAAGGGCAAGTAATCCTTAAGAGTGAAGGACCCAAGTTTGATGAAGAGAATGGTGAGATAGATGAGATCTCACTAAAGGAAGAGTTGAAGATGTTGGAGGAGCTGTTTGGTCATTCAAGAAAGATGAATGAAGGTACAAGCCATGGTGAAGACACCATTGGGAAGAGTGAAATAAGACAAGAGCAAAGCAAAGAGGCAAGGACAATTTTGATCAAGGAACAAGAACATGAAGGCAGCCAAGAGGCTTCATGGCCTAAAGATTTTGATTCTAAGGTGGCTTTGAATGTTTTGTATGCAGGTATGAAGGTTGATAAAGTGAATGAAATACATGAGTCATTGGAAAAGCTCATGAAATAGGAAAAACAAGGAGATATAGAAGACATGTATGAAGATGAAGAAGCATGGAAGTGGGAGATGGCAGCTGAGAAAGAGATGAGGAGTAGAACATACCAAAAAATAAAGAAAAGAAAAATGAAAGACAAAGACTATCAAAGACAAACACCAGCATTGGCATTCACAACAAGACCTTGGGATCTAGGCATATAATGAAGACTAATGCATGGAGGAAGCATCTCATTTGAACTAAGGTTCAAATCTTTTCTATAGGGAGAGTATGATGTAGGAGCATCTACATATATCTTGGCAAGATGTGGTTACATTGGGATGATTGAATTCAAATTCTTGTTTTCCCTCCAAACTGTGTTTAGATTTCAAACTTTTACCTTGAGAGTAAATGTAATTGTCAAAAGTGAAAAGGTAAAATTAGGTAAGAGAGAATCTCCATGTTGGAAGCCAATCTTGGCTTAAAGAGCAAATGAGGGGAGTGGTTGAAATCTTTCAATCATAAGATATTAGTCTTCTCCAAATTAGTATATTGTTGGAAATTAAAAACTGTTTTTTGTTTTTATCTTGAGCCAAGTTGGGCATAGGAGAGAAGAGGAGAAAAGAAAAATTCATTCAAGAAGGGATGAGTGGGACATAGAGGAAAGGACAAATAGAAGGAGAGTCTCTCATTCACGGAAAGAGGAAGAGTAATCAGGTAAAGCATCATTATCATACTAATCAGAAGGTTGAGCTCAAGCTGCATGATTATGAGGCAGATTATTAGTTCTATGATAATTTAATCAAAGGGTCACAATATATACCTTTTCTCAGTGAGGCCAGGATGAAGCTTCCTCTAGTACAGATATATTTTGATCATTACTTTTCTGGTTTTGGAATCTTGAATTGTTTCAGTGTGAAGTGGTCATTGTATTCTTGGTAATGAAAGATGAATTTGAATGACAAAACCCTAATCCTTGTGAAACTTATCTATCTAAATACTTGCTTTGTCGATTATAATCCCCTGCTAGAGTAGGTTGGTCTTATTCAAATATTACTTCAGGCTATACATGTGGTGATGAATCCACAGCAAAGGATATGGTCATATTTCTTCCTAAATGGATTGAAAGATTTCCTGAGTATGCATCATAAGTGTTTATGGAGGACTTATTAGGGGTGATGGTGAACCAGATGAAGATGTCATTAATAAAATTTTCCAAGAACTTGATTATGACAAAGATAAGTGTTTGACAAAAGGAGAGTTGCGTGGTCTCATTGTTGGTCTTGAAATTGATGCATTAGAGGATGAAATTACAAACATTGTGGATCATGTAATGGTAGAATTTGATGTTGACCCAGGTAATATGAATTATAGCAGTCAAATGGATAGAAGGACGTGGTTCTCATTTTTATATGGCTTTAGCCACTGAAGAGGGAAACGCAGCAGATGCACAAGACCAAGACACCACCATTGGGTAAAGGCTTCTTGTTCTCCATGGTCATTACCCATATGACCAGGTCATTACTGATTCCCAAGTGGTGATGGTTATGGATCCAGGTTAGATGACAGAGGTGCCCTTGAGTGATAGAAATTTGAAAGTATATCACAATATCATGGGTATGAGGCATTTTGATGAGTGTGATGGGTCTGATATAAATAGTGCTACGTCCAAGAAAGGTTCTGCCAGCTATGATGGATATTTTGAAAAATCTTGATATTGATCATAACAAAGCTGGTCAGTTATTCACCACATTGTTAGAGGGGATTCATGAAGGATTGGCCTGTCTTGATGTCTTTATAGCAGATAACACAAGCGTACATTGCAGTTAGGGTTTGACAAATCTTTTTCTTTGAGAAAGGATGAAAATTCTTGAATTATTGTTCTTTCAAAAAATTATCATAATGAGGTAATCCACTTTCTTTTCTTTAGGATTGAAATACAGGTCTTTAAATCCATAGACACTTTGTTTGCATTCTGATAGCAGCGCATCAAAATCCTCCATTCTATGCAATAAAACATATAGTTTTGCATTAGTTTTAGTAACATAAGTAGGATACTATTCACAATGTTCTATTTGCTCCACTTGAATTTTTATATATCTTGCATCAAATTTTGTAGTGAATTGACCTTATGCTATGGTAAACCAAATATTATTTTTCAAACCTTTTATGAATTAAGTAGTTTTACCTATATCTTAAAATTGTAAGTTCACCCTATTCATTACATCTAAGAATCTACGATCATAGTCCTAAATAAATTCTCCTAGGTTCTGACTAATTTCCTTTAAATCTTAAATA